>JBBPBX010031699.1:0-13304 GCA_038048925.1 Garcialebias charrua | reverse complement strand
ACACACACACCTATATTACATATATACCTATATAAACACACACACCTATATTATATATATAAATAAAACACACACACACACACCTATATTATATACTGTATATATAAATAAACGCACACACAGCATACAAATATATAGGTGTCTGTGTTTATTTGCCAGTTATGCACGAAAATATTAGTATCATTTAATCACTGATTACATAAAATCATAACACTAAAAGCTGTCTCTTAAATCATACCTGGTGTTCTCGATCCTCTGGAGGATACAGTGTCTTTTTTCAGGTGGTTTCTCGTAGCCCAGCCACAAAGAAGGATGCAGGTTTTTGTTTTCGGAGCATGTTCAACACACACTTGTTGCAGCCACAAATTCAGCTTCGTCTGATTATTCTTACAGCCACGAACAGCGCAACAGGTACCCGAGCTCCGCAAGGACATCTTCGTGACAATATTAGCTCGAAATAACAGAAAACAGAACTTCAACGACGCGTACAGATCAGCAAGGAAACAACGAGAGACAATGCAGAAATTCTACTTCCAGTGTGAAACGGAAGTAAGACACATAATCGCTTCTACAGTGACACCCTCAAGAATAAGGTGGATACTCCGGTGCGACCTATCTAGGGATTTTTCCAATCTATTGGTAATAATTGGACAATGCGACCTATACTCCGGTGCGACCTATACTCCGAAAAATACGGTAGAACCTCCTTCTTCCACATGTGTAATATCACTAAAATTAGAAACATCTAAAAATGATGCAGGAAAACTGGTTCATTTGTCACATCTAGACTGGACTATTGCAATGGTTTGTTATCTGGGTGTCCAAATACTTGTCTTCAGCTAGCACAACAGCAACAACCCCGCCCGAACAGAATCAAACAGGAGTTTAATTAAGTTTTGGCAAACTGTGCTCACATCTGTCTCCTGTTTTTGAGCTAAATTATTCTAATAGACTGTTTGGACTTTACTGTTTAAATAATAAAAATAAACTTTTGTCAGGATTATTTAACAACAAATGGGAATACAGTATTTTAGAGAAAAGTCAAACAACTAATAATGATCCTTAATATATTTGTTCAATACAGTACCAGAAATTAAAGCAGCAGACACAAACAAAATGTTTTTTTTTTTTAATGAATTTTCACACGAGCCAGGGACGTTTATGCATTAAGATGGAAGCAGGTAATATTTGTTGAAGAGGAGCTTGGCCTCGGTGCAGAGAAGATGGTGAACACAAGCAGATGGGAGCTCTTTGGAGACACGACAGAACTTATTGTGTGTCCGTCAACACACGACAAATGAAGCTGTCTGCAGCAGCTCTGACGCCCGCTGGCCAACGCGCTCCTTGATTCTGTCCAGATACTGACATCAGCCAGAGGTTTCTATAACAATCACACTGATCATCATTTTTATTCAAATATTCATGTTCAAACAACATTTTACACATAAACCAAAAAAAAATACCCAATAGAGATAAATTTACCTAAAATGCTGTCATCATTTAGCACTTTAGGGCAATGATGAAAAGACACCTAAATCACATTCTCCTTTTTATTTTTAATAAAATGTAATGCTTTGGTCATTGTTAGTTATTTTTAGTTGGCTGGCATGATTTATGAGAGATGAACTCTAAAATGTCCACAACAGGAGAAAATTTCTAAAAACTTGATTCATTAAAAACAGCTCACGGTTGAAAATAGTAATAAAACAAATAAACTTTAAATGTGAAGCTTAATCCCAAACCTAACCTGACTTCTGCAATAAAAATACACATATACTGTACTGTATGTATAAATATATTTACACCTGAGTTAGAGCTTCACAATATGGACCTTCTGACCAAACTTTATATCCTCCATAAATTAACGAGGTACAATCATGTTCCAAACATTTTACATTTATTTATGAGTAAATTAATTTCTGAGTGTTGCACCGCAGAGCTCTTTATTCATACTTCTGCACAGAAAACTGAGTTCATGCAGCTGCATTACAGAGTCCCAGATGTTGCTATGGAGACGAGTTTTAGTCGAAACAATAACACAAAAATACTTAACTCTGTTGTGTGTGTGTGTGTGTGTGTGTGTGTGTGTGTGTGTGTGTATGTGTGTGTGTGTGTGTCGTTGCAGCTGTACATTAGTCATGAATGAACATTGGAAAAAAAATAAAGTGTGGAAGTCGGCAGAAAGAGAACAAATTTCAGAAGGTTGCATGTTCAAATCACGTTGGGGTCACCAATGTGGAAAGACGAAAAATATTTTGAGTCTCGATTTATTCTCAACGTCTTCCAACATCAAGCACAGGAGAAACAATTGAAATACAACCGTTGAACTACTCTCTTTATATTCTCTCCCTTTCACAATAAGAGCACATTCTGACGTGAAATATATACAGGTACATTTGTCTCTGCCACACAAGTACATTTACAGGTGTGTCTCAAAAATATAATATTTAGAAAAAGTTCAATTACTTTAGTCATTTCACAATGTGAAACTCATAAATTACAAAGTAAATGGTAAATGGAGCTTACTTATATAGCGCTCTCCAGCCCCCTATGAGGGGCCCCAAAGCGCTTCACAGTACCATCCACCCATTCATATACCGGTAGTGGTAGTCTGCCATGCAAGGCGCTGCCAGTCCTACTGGGAGCAACTTGGGGTTAAGTGTCTTGCTCAGGGACACACAGAGGTATGCAGTGACCGGGGATTGAACCCGGGACCTTCTGGTCCTGAGCCGGCTGCCCTGCCTCTACACCATCTCAGCCCAGTACATAGAATCATTATTCGGAAGTGATTGACAAAAATTACAACTTTTTCATGATGGTCTAATTTTTTACAAGGAGCTATGTATGATATCTATGATGTTAGCGTTAAGCTGTGCATAGAAATTTTTTATTTAAACTAATTTCTTTTTTTAAATTGTGCTCTCCAAGTTAGTTGCTCCCTCAGTTTGTCATTTAGCATCTCATCTATAATAAGAAGTCTCATTTTTCATAGATGGATAAATCTTGCTTTAAAACAATATCAAAAAGCTAAAATACTTTTGCTAAAAGCAAAATCATAACTTAAATTTAGCAAAACCTTTGCTGAAAGCTAAAAACAATAGAACTGTAGCTAAATCTATATGTGAGCTGTTGCTAAACACTAAAATCTGCAAAAGACCAAAACAGTGGCTAAAAGCTAGCAAAACAAATGCAAAAAGCTAAAATGGGCTCAACTGTTACTCTAACATTAACAAAACTAAAATCTAAAAGTGGCAAAACTGTGGAAGAAAGCTAAAATTAGCAAAATCTCACAAAAAGCTAAAGCTAAAACAGTATCTAAAGGTTAAAATTAGCTAAACACCACATGAAAGAGGGAAATAATAGTTAAAAGCCCAAGTCAGAAAAAATATAACAAAGCTAAAATCAGCACAATGGATGAAAGGTAGCAAAAGACTTAAATTAGCTAAATAAATAAATTATATGAGCAAAATGCTAAAAGACATAAAGCTCAAGTAAGCAACTCCATAACTAAAACCTAAAATCTGGAACTCTAGCTAAAAGCTGACTTTAGAAACGATGAATAAATAAATACTGTAAAGACAACAGCAGAGCTAGTCTGCAGAACAGAGTACAAACTTTTTGGAAGTAACTGAAGTGATCTCAGTGTAATTTGATGGCAAATATATTGCTAAATAAAGATGAATAATTTTAAAAGTATAAAAGTTACAAACACAAAAAGGCATTTCACGTTTTTCTTAACTTTTTCTTTGAAAGTAGCTCAAATTGTGCGACTGACAAGCAATTGCAGAAGAACGTATAAGCAGAATATAAAGGGGCACTGTATTAGAAGGTGCAATATCAGTGAACAGAGGTCTGTTTTCATATTTAAGGCGCATTAAGCGAAACAAAACAGTCAGATAAGTCAAACTTTATTCAACTCATTCACAATAACCACATAAAATCGGTTTGAGGTCAGTAAACACAACCAGCATTAATCGATAAAGCACACTGGATTACCAAATTTTTCAGCCTATAAGTTGCGATTTTAAATACTTTTCATGCCCGGTGACTTAAACGCCAAAGCGACTTATTTATGGATTTTTTCCCATATTTATAAACCAATTTTTGGCTGAGATATGACCGGTCACATTCATTCTGACTGAAAATATTGAACACTACCATTTTCAGCCACTAGATGGCACTTGAGTAGTATGGGATGCTGTTGTGCCATGTAATAAGTGAAAAGTGGCTAGTAACGACACAATCAGCATGCCATAGCCTGCTTTGTCCAGCTCACCTGGAGCAACCATCAAATCAGCTTTATTTTATTGCGCCGCATCAGAGGAATACAGCTAATTTGACCACTGAAGTGCATTTATTAAGTAAAAGTTCAACGGAGACACACCTTTGCTATAATGTTGAGCAAACAAATACAGTAATTGTTTTTTTAAGTGTGTTAAATTGTTGTTAAAGTCCTCCCATTCATGCTCCCGTGGCTGCCATTTGGCAGCCAATCAATTTTTGGCACAACACCGGCCCACATTTCCGGGTTGTCAGCGGTGACACTTAATAGATGCGACATATTCGGCGGAGACACGTTTTTATATATTTTTTCACTTTATTAGACAAATTTGGACTGATGCGACTTATAGGCGGTGAGACGTATACGGCAGAAAATACGGTATAAGGCTCAAGGCTGAAATATACCTGAGCGTACTCTCTATACGCCTCTGTACGACGTACGTACGCTGAGGCAAAAGCGTAGCCCCGCGCAGCCCCTCAGGGCACGAACGCGCAAAGCTTTTTTTTTACGACCGCGCACGCTTGCGCGGTGTCTGACCATAAACTTTTCCCGGCGCCGGACTGTTTTGTATGTTACACAAATGAATTAAATTCCTCTTCTTTATCGCTGATCGGGCCTTTTCTTTTGTTTTTTTGCCTAAAGTCAAGTAATCGCTTCTTCCTCCGTTCACTCGATGAATGAAATGAATGAATTCATGTCCTACCTGGCAGCGCAATGTTTTAAATATTTCCTGGTGGACTGTGGGTTGCTGGAATAGCGCTCCCTGTTTTTATTTTTATTTTTTAGAAGTTTATATTAACATATAAAGTGATAAAAGACCGCCGCGGGAGCAGCAAAGCGAACATCTGCTCCTCTGGACCAAAGCCAGCACGTGTCTCATGAGCTGTCAATCATTTAAGTAGGCGTGTCAGCAAGTGACCAATCAGCGACCTCAGTTTGTCCCCCTCTGCTCGCAGCTGCATACGGGGCAGCTGCTGCTGCTCACATGACAACCAGGATTTGGAGCGAAACAACAAGAATTTGGAGCGAAAACGCGAGCATTTGAAAAGCGTAGCTTCTGAAACTATATCAGCGAAACGCATGCGCACAAAATGCGCACGTAGAGTGGCGTAAGGGAGGACGCTCAGGTATATTTCAGCCTTCACTGTTGATTTTTGAGAAAATTTAAAGATTTTGTAGTGCGCCTTATAGTCTGAAAAATCTTCTTCTTCTTCTTCTTTTGGCTTTTCCCTTTTCATTGGTCACCACAGTGAGTCATCCTCCTCCACCTCACTCTGTCCTCTGCATCCTCTGTCCTCACTCCAACTACCTTCATGTCCTCTCTAACTGCATCCATATATCTCCTCTTTGGCCTTCCTCTGTGTCTTTTTCCTGGCATCTGCATTTCTAACATCCTTCTACCAATATACCCACTGTCCCTCCTCTGGACATGTCCAAACCATCTCAGTCTGGCCTCCCTAACTTTATCTCTGTAGGGGTTCTAGGTCCACCAGCCATTCTCTCTCCAATCAGCGGCAACCAGCCACACCTGTTCCTGGTTTGGAGGACTACTCTGCCTGGGTATAAGAACCTCTGCCAGACATGCCTTCAGCGCCGGGACATTATCAAGCTATGCCAAACACTCACCTTGCTTCTCCGCTCTGGACCGGCTGAAACCTTGGAACTCCTGGGACCTCTCTGGACTAAACTACAAGAAACACAGCAGGAAGAACAAGAGCCTCATCATCATTAATCCATTGCTTCTAAAGACAATTCTGGATACTCACCTTGTCCCTGCCTTCTCTTTTTTTCAGTCTGGAGGATCTTGACCTGCAGCAACAAAATAAATTATTATTTTATAACTCCTGACTCTGTTCCTTCTTCTCAGTCAGCCACTTGGGGTCTACATGTCTAAAAATATGACAGAATGTCCCGGCCAAACAGACCCTCAAGGCATGACTGGGGAGGGACAGATCCAGCATTTTATCCAAGCTCAGAATAGACGCATAGAAAATCAGGAACAAGCTTTACAACGTATTTTTTCTCAGCAAGAAGCATCGCAAAACCACTTTCAGGAGCTTGGAAGCATGATTCATGCCTTACAACAACAAGTGGCGGCTCTTGTTCCCACGGCCCCGGTCCAGACCTCTCCAACTTCTCACCAGCCAGCAACCTCCACCTCAGCCCCCCTGAATGTTCCGACTCTTCGGGAACCAGACATCCGCCCCTCTGAGTTTTTTGAAGGTAACGCCAGCAAGTGTGGCGGTTTTTTGTTACAATGTAACCTAGCATTTAGCCGAGCACCGCTAACCTACACATCTAATGCTTCCCGTATCACCTATGTTGTCACCGCACTCAAGGGTGAAGCGCTTCAGTGGGCTCGCGCTTACCTGCAGAAACGTGACATGCAGTTCTTAACTTTTTCCACCTTTCTCGAGGAGTTTCAGCGTGTGTTTGATCATCCATTACAGCAAGAGGAGGCAACTAAAAAGATGTTCAGACTACGCCAAGGAGGCAGGTCCGTCGCCGAATTCGCCACCCACTTCCGCATTTTGGCGGAGGATTCCGACTGGGGTGAGGTCGCGCTAAAAGGCGCATTCATTAATGCCTTAAATAAACGAATCAAGGACCAAATAGCTACCAGAGAAGCACCAGCAAGCCTAGATGATCTGATCACGCTCGCCATTAGGGTGGATAATTGTTTTCGTGAAAATACGTCGGAGGACTACAATTCCCATGCATCCCCCGAAACCGGAAGTGCTCGTTCCGCACCGATAACTGCTCCGTCGGCTCCTGAACCGATGCAGATTGGGAGAACCAGACTCTCCCCAGAAGAGCGCCAGAGACGCATTGACCACAACGAGTGCCTCTATTGTGGTAGGAGGGGCCACATTGCTGCTACATGTCGCCTACGTTTAAACGAGAGAGCTCACCAGTAAACCAGGAGATTCTGGTGGGTATTTCTTCATTTTCTCCTGGCAATAATTTGTGTTTACCTGCAATCCTGTGCATTAACTCAACCAATTTTCCTGTCCAGGCTCTGGTTGATTCTGGGGCGGAGCAGAACCTGATCAGTAGGGATCTGACTGAGAAGCTACGGATACCTACCACAACGCTTAATCCTGCTATCTCTGTGGCTGCCCTTACTGGACAAACTATCTCCTCTATTTCACAAAAAACAAAAAAGTTCATGGTTTCTGGCAATCATCATGAGCAGGGTGAGTTTTTTGTTTTTGATTCTACCAAATCCCAACTGATTTTGGGTTATCCATGGTTAAAGAGACACAATCCACTCATTAACTGGTCTGAAAATAGAGTAGAAAAATGGGGAGACAACTGTTCCAGAGAGTGTTTACGTTCTGCCGTTTCTCCTGGGGTTTTTGACAAACAAGCAATTGAAGAGATCAACCTTTCTAATGTCCCCTCTGTTTACCATACTTTTGCTCCAGTCTTTAGCAAACAACAAGCTCTTTCATTACCCCCTCACAGACCATATGACTGTTCCATAGACCTCCTTCCGGGTGCTCCGCTACCCTCGAGTAGATTATATAATCTGTCCGGACCTGAGAGGGAGACTATGAGACAGTACATTGACGAGTCCCTTAAATCTGGCATCATTAGGCCGTCAACCTCTCCTGTGGGGGCGGGATTCTTTTTTGTTACAAAGAAAGACAAGACGTTACGACCATGCATTGATTTCAGGGGTTTAAACCAAATCACTGTCAAAAATAAATACCCATTACCCCTTATGGACTCTATGTTTGAGCAACTGCAGGATGCTGTCATTTTCACAAAATTGGACCTTCGTAACGCCTATCATTTGGTGAGGATCAAAGAGGGGGATGAGTGGAAGACCGCATTCAAGACCCCTCTAGGCCATTTTGAATATCTAGTCATGCCGTTTGGATTAACTAATGCCCCTGCAGTGTTTCAAGCACTAATCAACGATGTATTAAGAGACTTCCTTAATGTGTTTGTGTTTGTGTATCTGGACGATATCCTCATTTACTCAAAGGATAAGGATCTACACCCAAAACACGTAGAAGCTGTACTTCAGAGGTTGTTGGAAAATCAACTTTTTGTTAAGGCGGAGAAATGCGAGTTCCATGTGTCTACTGTGTTTTTTCTTGGCTTTATTTTTGAGAGAGGACAGGTTCGTTCTGATCCCGACAAGATCAAGGCTGTTACGGACTGGCCTACTCCCCTTGATCAAAAACAGTTACAACGGTTCCTGGGTTTTGCCAATTTTTATCGGCGGTTCATCAAGAATTATAGCCAAGTTGCATCGCCACTTACTCAGCTCACCTCAACTCTGCATAAATTCGCCTGGACCCCAGCAGCAGAAATGGCCTTCCTAGAACTAAAACGACGCTTCTCTTCAGCTCCCGTTCTTGCCCACCCTGATCCACACAGACAATTTGTTGTGGAAGTGGATGCCTCTGACTCGGGTGTGGGGGCTGTGTTATCCCAGCGGGCAGCTGACGATGGGAAGCTTCACCCCTGCGCCTTCTTTTCCCGTCGTCTTTCTGCTGCTGAACGCAATTATGACGTCGGTAACAGAGAGTTGCTGGCCATAAAGTTGGCTCTCGAGGAGTGGAGACATTGGTTGGAGGGTGCAGAAATACCATTTGTTATTTTTACTGATCATAAGAACTTGGCATACATTCAGGGTGCTAAGAGATTAAATGCACGACAAGCCAGATGGTCTCTTTTCTTCGCCAGATTCAACTTTTCTATCACTTACATCCCGGGTACTCGCAACATTAAACCGGACGCCCTATCCCGCCAGTTCTCTTCATCCGAAACTTCTGATTCTCCTGTGGATATTTTGCCTACATCCTGCACAGTTGGAGCCATGACCTGGACCATTGAGAATGACATTCGAGAAGCACAACGACTCGAGCCGGACCCTGGTACGGGCCCTCCAGGAAGACTTTTTGTCCCTGCTTCAATGGTTGGTGAGGTGTTGCATTGGCTTCACACAGCAAAATTCACATGTCATCCTGGTATCACACGCATGTTGCACCTCACTAAAGAACATTTCTGGTGGCCCACGATGTCTAAAGACGTGAGGGAGTTTGTTTCTGCCTGTCCAACATGTGCTTGTAACAAACATAATACCAAACCCCCTGCAGGTCTCCTCATGCCTCTACCTTCCCCTGGTCGTCCATGGTCCCACATCGCCTTGGATTTTGTCACCGGTCTTCCTCTATCAGAAGGTAACTCTGTCGTTTGCACTGTGGTTGACAGATTCTCTAAAGCCGCTCACTTCATCCCTCTGACCAAGCTGCCTTCTGCATTTGAAACGGCACAGTTGGTGGTGAACCATGTTTTCCGTCTGCACGGTATTCCGCTTGATATTGTGTCTGACAGGGGGCCACAATTCGTCTCTCAAGTGTGGAAGGCATTTTGTGACGCTTTGGGTGCCACCTCCAGCTTGTCGTCCGGCTATCACCCCCAATCCAATGGCCAAACAGAGAGATGCAACCAGGACTTGGAGGCTGCATTACGGTGCGTGATTGATAATAACCCATCTTCTTGGAGCCGGTACCTACCCTGGATCGAGTATGCCCATAACTCTCAGATCTCCTCGGCAACAGGTATTTCTCCTTTTGAAGCGTCATTGGGTTACTCTCCCCCACTTTTTCCCTCTCAGGACTTGGACGTTTCTGTCCCGTCGATTCAGCGCCATGTCACACAGTGCCGCCGAGTTTGGCGCCAGGCCAGAAAGGCGTTGCTCAGGACAGCAACACAAACTAAGAGGTTTGCTGACAGACACCGCTCGACTGCTCCGAATTACCGGGTGGGTGAGAAGGTATGGCTCTCTACTAAAGACATCTCTCTCAAGGATACACCCAGAAAACTTGCCCCCAGGTACATCGGACCGTTTCCCATTACGAGGATTATCAACCCTTCGGCCGTACGCCTGCAACTCCCGTCGTCTATGAAGATTCACCCAACATTCCATGTTTCTCTCATAAAGCCTGTTGTTGACAGTCCCCTGGTCCCTCTGTCCACGCCTCCCCCCCCCCCCGCCTGATCGACAACTCGCCGGCGTTTACGGTCCGGCGTCTTCTGGATGTCCGGCGGAGGGGCAGGGGGTTCCAGTACTTGGTGGACTGGGAAGGTTATGGACCTGAGGAACGTTCTTGGGTCCCCAGGGCTCACATTTTGGATCCTGGGTTGATTTCCTCTTTTTATAGGGCTCACCCTGAAAAGAGGATGGGATCGCCGAGGGGCGATTCTTGAGGGGGGGGTTCTGTAGGGGTTCTAGGTCCACCAGCCATTCTCTCTCCAATCAGCGGCAACCAGCCACACCTGTTCCTGGTTTGGAGGACTACTCTGCCTGGGTATAAGAACCTCTGCCAGACATGCCTTCAGCGCCGGGACATTATCAAGCTATGCCAAACACTCACCTTGCTTCTCCGCTCTGGACCGGCTGAAACCTTGGAACTCCTGGGACCTCTCTGGACTAAACTACAAGAAACACAGCAGGAAGAACAAGAGCCTCATCATCATTAATGTGGTGTGAGTGAGTTTGGTGTGAGTGAGACAGGTCCCTCTTGTAAATGAGTCCCCGTGACTCAACGAGGCTAGCCTGTATAAATAAAGGTTGAATGAATGAATGAATGAATGAATTAATCCATTGCTTCTAAAGACAATTCTGGATACTCACCTTGTCCCTGCCTTCTCTTTTTTTCAGTCTGGAGGATCTTGACCTGCAGCAACAAAATAAATTATTATTTTATAACTCCTGACTCTGTTCCTTCTTCTCAGTCAGCCACTTGGGGTCTACATGTCTAAAAATATGACAATCTCCCAGTTGTTCAACATGTGCTGTACCTCTGATTGTCTCATTCTTGATATCCATCCTTGTCACTCCTAAGGAGAACCTCAGCATCTTCATTTCTGCTACTTCCAGTTCTTTCTCCTGTCTTTTTGTCCATGTCTCTGTCTCCAGACCATACAACATAGCTGGTCTCACCACTGTCTTGTAAACTTTTCCTTTGACCTTTGCTGACACCTTTTTGTCACAAATCACTCCTGAAACTTTTCTCCATCCGCTCCATCCTGCCTGGACTCTCTTTTTCACCTCTTTACCACATTCCCCATTTTCCTGGACAGTGGACCCCAAGTACTTGAAGTCCTGCACCTTTGTGACCTCTGCTCCTTGTAGCCTCACTGTTCCACCAGCCTCCCTCTCATTCACACACATGTACTCTGTCTTACTACGGCTGACTTTCATTCCTCTTCTTTCAAGTGCATACCTCCACCTCTCCAAGTTCTCTTCCACCTGGGGCCTCATGTATCAACCGTGCGTGCGCACAAAAACCTTGCTTACGTCACTATCCACGCAAAACCCCGTATGTATCAAAACTGAACTGAACGTGAATATGTGCGCATCCAGGTACATTTCCACGCCAGCTCCAGAGCAGGCGTACGCACGTTTCTGTGGTTCTTGTTCCTTTGGCGACACTTACAGGTGATTCAGAGAAACTGAAGCCCCACAGTCTGTGGTTGACTTTAAGAGCGGCTTGAAGACCTTTCTTTTCAACCGAGCTTACACTACCTCCTCATGATTCTACTTTTGATCATAGCTGATACTGTTGTTGATTTTAATTGTTTTATTATTTGTTTTATTGACATTCAATTATGTTGCACCTTGTAGCACTTTGAGATTTCCATTAATGAAAAGTGCGTTATAAATTGAATTCATTATTATTATTATTATTATTATTATTATTATTATTAACTGTTCATGATGTGAAAATGATTAATATTCCCACCAAACACACGATTAACAAGTATTACATCCACATGACGCAGTAAATAAAGGACGCGCAAAGTTGTGCCAAAAATAAATTTAACAGGAACGGATTCATTCAGCCTTACTGGAGGATATAATAAAGAGTGTAACACGCAGAGCATTTATTTATAAACAGATATGATTTTCTGATCTAGGATATGGCTTATCAGCCGTTCTCAGAAACAATCATTTTTCAGTTTGGCACTGCTGCGCTCTGGAGCAACACAGGTGCATCACGCGTGCACATGAGAAGCAGCAGCGATCAAACTGTTCCACAGGAGCTTTGTTGAGGGAGCTGGCAGGTCGATCGGGACTGTGCCATTCCAGTCCACACAAAGCCGGATCATGTCCAATAGAATGGTCTCATCTATATGATTCCAAAGGCTGAGTGGTCGCGCTTTGGAGCGCGCGCGCACCCTCACACGGCAGCTGGAGGTGATTCATAATCTGCGTTTATTGTAGATTTCTCCAAAATGACACGTGAAAGTACACCATATATAACTTGTAGGAGAGTAATAGCTTCACAGACAAACAGATTGCGCACAAGGCTGCGGCGCGCGCTGCGCGCAGCGTTTGGAGACTCCAACATCACGTCATGTCATGAAAACTCTCCACTGAGACGCACAGACCCGTTTCTTCATATCATCTATTAAATAAACAAAGATCTATGTTCTACCAAACATCTAAGTTCCTCTGTGTTTACAGTAATTATGGTAATAAACTCGTGCGCAAAGTTAATATTTTCACTCAGAATGAATGGATGAGCCGTTGCGCACCAAAGCAGGGTGGGCGCACACACTAATACCGACACACAATCACTCGTTCTTTGCGTGATGAACACATTTTATTACTATTCTTACTTAGGATTATTTTCCTCACTCATATTATATTAAATTCATTATTTTCCTGAATCTAGAAATGATTTCTGATCGCGCAGGGATCAAACAAACATGTCCTTCACACATGCAGGAAGTAATTTGCATCTGTTTAACATATGTAAATGAAGGCGTGTCAGGGGAGGTGTCTCACGTGCGCTCAGTTCCACGTTAATTGTGATGTACAAAAGGAATGTGCGTGGATTCCGGTGTACGCACAGTTTGATACATCTGGATTTTTTTGTGCGTACACACTTTTCTGGATTTGACCGTACGTCACTTTTCAGTAGGAAATCCACGCAAGTCTTTGTACATGAGGCCCCTGTTCCCTGTTCTCACCACATATCACAATGTCATCTGC
>JBBPBX010031698.1:21698-34350 GCA_038048925.1 Garcialebias charrua | reverse complement strand
GTTAGAAAACCAGTGATTTAGCTCAATGAGACAGTCGGTGAGGATGGAGGGCGGGTGGGTGGAGTTAGGTTTTGATGACAAGTAGAGCTGCGTGTCATCAGCATAGCAGTGGAAATGGATGCCGTGTTTGCGGAAGATGTGGCCTAGAGGAAGGAGGTAAATGATGAAGAGGAGGGGTCCGAGGACAGAGCCTTGGGGGACACCCGTGGAGACAGGGGAAGACTGGGAACGGAAGGATTTAAGCTGAATGAATTGAGTGCGGTCAGAGAGATAGGAGGTGAACCAGTCTAACGGGGTACCTGAGATGCCAATGGAGGTTAGTCTGTTGAGGAGGATAGAATGACAGATGGTGTCGAAGGCAGAACTTAGATCAAGAAGAATGAGGATGGACAGAATACCAGAGTCAGCAGCAAGAAGAAGGTCGTTAGTAATTTTTACATATGTGTGTGTGTGTATATATATATATATGTAATGGACCTACCCAGGGTCAAATTAAGGTTTTTGAACTGTCCAGTGATGACCTTTACTGACCTCTCAGTAAAGCAAGACATTTACTACAAAATCATTCATTTAGCTATAATCTGATAACATAGTCACCAAAAGAGACTATTTCTATCTTTGATTTTAGGCTGATGTGATCAAAAGAATAACTTTTGTCATTTTCATGATGTGTGCTTTTAAGCTGTGTTATTCTGTGAGAGTTAAACTGTGTTCACTGCTATGTTAAAGGTGAAATTGCGGGTCACAGAGACCCGACTGTTTTGTTTAGAAATAAGAAGACAGTTTAATCCGTTGTTTTTCATGAACAAGGCTCCAGCTGCTCTGTCTTTTCCTAAACAATTTCCCTCTGCTGCTGTAACCTTGGGTTCTGATAAGACAAGTGAACTCCTCTCTTTGTGCCTGCTCTTTAAGTTCTAAACTGTGCGAGAACGCGCCAGAGAGTTGCTGGGAACTTCCAAAGAGATGTGAACTTTCCCAAGAGCTGGACACGTGTGGTCAAGAGCTAACGACCGGCGTCTTCAGCTAAGGACTGATAACAGGCTGTTATGAGTCTACTTCGAACAAGCCGAGCTCAAAAACTTTGTTTATTCCCTCCTGGAATAAGTTTATCTTGAAGTCAGAGGCCTGAAGCTGACATATTCTCTGATGACCAACGCGGAAGCCAGGAGACGTTGAAACGTAAACTAAAACCAGTTTTGGACGTGCTGGGACTAAAGGACTCTGTGCATCTGAAGGCTGGTGTCTTCCCTCTTACCGGGCTGTCGTCAAAAGGTAAAGGGCTGTTTACAAAACGTACTTGGATTTTAGCAGAAGTCGGATGAGAAGTGTCACTCTGGTCTCATGCTCAGGATAATGTTCTTCTTAAATCTTTCCTCCTATTTCTTTTCCCTCTCAACCTAAGCTGGAAACTATATTTTAAGCTGAAATGCCCCTCAGACTAAATATGTGTAACATCTAGTATTTATGTCTGTTGTGTTAAATCAAGTGTGCTGACGTATTTGAATTGAAAGAAAGTGAAATCATGTCAATCAAGTGTAATGGTGTTAATTTAGTTGATTTATTTTAAATAAATGATAGTGTCTCTTTGACATATCAAACTAAGTTAACGTGTCCATTGTCACTTAATGGCTCTGTTTATTTATCCATCATAAAGATCACAGAAATATTGGGTAAACTGAAAAAGAAGAGAATCCGTGAATTTACTATTCAATCTGAATAAGTAAATTAATTAAGGTAAAAAGGAGGTCAGTATTAAACTGACCCCCCCTTTAACCCCTTACATCTGGTGGCCTCGTATCGGCTTCTAAAAGTTTATTGATAAATCTGTGGTCTCAGTCATGAACTGTAACGTCATGTTTGCATAGTGGGATCCAAGTTTTAAACTCTGAGGATAATAATTTTGGCTGGAAGTGTTCAAGACAGGCAGATTCTGCATGTTTTTATCATTTGAAGCTGTGAGATTATTATTGTTTCAACTCTGTTACACGCTGTTGGAAGCATTCAGGTGAAGTTTTTGTCAGCCGTAGTCTGTGGAGGTTCTGGTTCGGTTCCGATCCAGCTCACTCGCACACACTCCGGTACAGAACTTTGTTGTTTGATCGCCGAGTCAAACTGCCTGCCCTGGAAGCTAATTTAACATCTACAAGATTGCTGTTGTGGTATTTTACATTTTAAAGAAGGTCGAAGCAGCATATACTGTTAGAACGTGTCGGTTAATGGTTCTGACCCGAGTTCTGCTCCTCTAACGTGGACGGAACCGACCTTGAAGTGACTCCGAGAGAGTCCGTGTTGTTCAACAGCTGCAGTGCTGGGTTACTGAGCGTGACTAAGTTGGCCTGTCTAGATGTGCGCCGCATGTTTCAGCATTTTGGGAAGTTAAATTGTAGCGTTTGAGTTGTTTTTAAGAGTCTATGAAGTTGTGGTCTGCTGTGCAAGCTAACGTTAAGAAGACGTGTGTCTACATGTTTGTTTATGAGCTGTGATTGGATGAAACGAGTACTGTGTGCTGTCAATCACTCATGTAGCGAACGCTGATTCGCTGTTGTGTGCTGTCAATCACTCTTGTGGCGAACGCTGATTCGCTGTTGTGAGCTGTCAATCACGTCGCACGCCGTTGCGACCAGCCCACTTTGTCGTCATTTCCGGCGCTACATTGGTCGAAGGTAAGAAACTACATTCGCCATTTATGCTTGGAGAATGAACTACATATGCTGTGATTGATTTGTTGACGTCACGTATGTTGTAGCGAGCTCCGCCTCGCTCACGTAAGAAGCTGGTGACGCGCTACGCACGCTGCGTTGGCCCGCCCATTTTTGTCGTCACTTCCAGGTGCCGCACTTTGAGTGACAGGTCACACTCGCTGGTTCACACTCGTTCACACACGAACACACACTTAAACACTCATCTGAAGCCATCAACACTGTCTAGCAACATAAACTTGTCTCTGACAAGAACGCGGTTCGAGCAATTATCACGTTCTTACTGAAAACTAACCCTAAAAGGTTGTTTTCTTTCCATGTACTGATTTAAACTCAGTCGCTTCGTGATAACATACTCGACGCTGCCCCCTGCTGGACGTTAATAGATGAGTTTTCTCTCAACACATCATAAAGTCAGCATTTTTTATGGTGAAAATTACCAGCTTTAAAATTGTTCTGTACACAAACAAAAACTCCTGTTTATTTTAAATAAAAATTTTTGAATAACAGAGGTACAGACGAACAATTGATGCTCATTTTAAATACTGAAGAGATTTAAAATAACACTCAAAAAAGCATCTTTTATTTGATTTTCAGATTAAATAAAATAAATAAAAAAATGATGGAGAACAGAGAATTTCCACATTAAGCTCTTCACATCTCTGAATTTTAAACAGAATTGGTGTACACTGTACACTTTTAGTTAAAAATTGCATTTTTAACGTTTTTCTGTGTAAAATTAATGACTCCAGTTTATTTTAAATACAAAATTTAAAATAAACAGAAAGCATCTGCTGACTTGATTTTCACAAAAAATCAAAACAAAGATAGCAGAACAACTTTGAGGATGTCAACAGACAACAAATTGATAAAAGTCACTGATTTTTATTTGGAATGCCATCTGTCATGTTATGCTAAGCACACAAACACCTCCAGTTTATTTTAGATAAAAAATATTTAAAATAAACAGGTAATCCATTTTTCACTCCTGAAAACAGTTTAGCCAAACTGCAATACATCTTTTTTAAGGCATAATGGAGCAGCATTCTGGGTACATTTTAGTGTGAACAATGTATTTATTTCGAATCTTTTAAATAGTGTTTGAGTAAGTAAAACGGACGTCATGCTTGGGTTAGTTAGTAACTGTTGTTGAAAAATAAGTTATATTTTAAAGTTAACACTGCAAAAAGGCATTTAACTTTTACAATTCATTTGAGGGTAAAACCTGAAGAAGGTACCTATGAATAGAAATACTTATTACACAGTGAAACACTTAAACCAGACAGCTGATTAGTTTGATTGACTCAGTGCTGCATTAAAAGTGAAGATTTATTTGCACACATTAAAATTCGAACTGTCTTATTGATTTTCACAAAAAATCAAGTTAAAGATGGAAGTTCAAGACGGTACGCGTCCAAGGCTCATACAGTATGTGCCTCTAGAAGACCCATACATCAGAGGGTACCAAGAGGAACCCCGGAGCCATGAACTTGCTCCCCCTGCACCTTGCACAGAGGAAAAATCTTTCTCATTGTGTGGTGACTACTCAGCTGCCCGAAATGTCTTGCAGAGAAACGATGAACATCCATATTTTTTCTTTGCCAGAATTTTGAAGGCGTATATAGGTGACATGATGGAACCTGACCTGGAAGAGCAGACGCTTTTCAAATCTGTTTTCAGGGATAATCTAATCCCTGATGTTAGATTCGAGTTGCCATGGAACTTGGCCTGGGGTGATTTAGAAGCAACATCTTTGAATGAAATAGTAGAGTGTGCTGCGGATGTCTTTGCAGCTAACATGCTAGCCAAAACACCCTTACAGGTGTCCCCGAATGAAGCGGTCAAATCCCACTCGCTGGAGCTAGAAGGGACAAGTTCATCAACTCCCTCTCCTAACAAAGGCGAAAAGAAACAGACCTTTCAACCTGACAAACCACAAAGTGGGGGTATCCGCGGGAGAAAGAAACCAAAATGGTTCAGATCGAACCAGATGGGTGAAAACCAAGGTCAATCGGTGGGTGGACTTCAAAAGAAATTGAAGGATGGGGACCTATACTCATGTAACTATGCGTTGTCCCAACAGACACCCCCGAGCCTTGGAACTGCACCTCCCGCGCCTCGAACTGAACAGTTCGAAACAGGCAAAGAGTCACGAATGTCCCGGAATAATGGCCCAACACCTCTATGCTCGGAAGAGACAGAGGAAGTAAGTAGTTTGTCAGTAGATTTGAATGTTACTGTGCTTGACCAACCTGTTACAATGAGTGGCATTATCATTGATAATGACACTATCAACATTGACCAACCTGGAGCGATGTGTAGCACTGTCTTTCACAAAGACTCAGAGCACACAAATAACTCAGCGCACACTACTTCTGACATTGCCATGGATGTTGACAGCAAACCAATTGCTGACACACAACAACATCCTGAAGGTCATGATGCTGACAGCCAACAAGATGCTGACAGTAAACAAGATTACACAGCCAGAGTCACACGTGAACAGAAACGTGGACAAAGACCTGTGAGGTTTCTGTGTAACTTTATGCAAAGGGGGGTGGCTAAGAAAGCCTACCTGCCCATCACACTGGAAGGTGTCCTTGAGCGTGAAGCCCTCCTGGATGGCAGTTCTGATATAACTATTATGTCGGCCAAGCTGTTCGAGGAGCTGAGGACCGCCGCCAACGGTGTTGACGGGCAAATACCCTTTGAGGAATGTGCTATTGAGCTACAGGGTCTCGCAGAGACGAGAACAACCCTAACAGCCATAGCTATGGTTCACATGCAGATTGGCAAAACGACACTACACCACCCAGTGTATGTGTCCACACTTGACTCATTCCCATTTCTGGTTGGCCAAGACTTTATAAACCGTTTTGAAGCGATTATAGATTATGGTCAACAGGAAATGTGGGCAACAGTGAGAAAACCCCTGCCAATAAAAGTGCCTCCTCGTTGTGGTACAGACTGCCTAACCGCAGGTACCGCAGTGGCCACGAGGGACTCCCCAACCGTGGTCACAAGCCCGGTAAGTGAACCTTCAACTACAGATGAGACAGTAGAGACTCAACAGTTGGACCAGACTCTGGCCCGACAAGAGAACCTCCTCTGCGAGCTGACACAGTCAGCACTCACTGAACACTACCTACCACAGGTAGTGAAAGGTGTTGAGATCCAAGGATCCTACACCGAAGAGGCTGTACTGTCCTATGGGACAGGTAATTCAGCTATCAGCCAAGCTTTCGATGAAACCTTGGTTCAAGGACATGTGAGTCCTGGAAGTGGCAGTCCGCGACATGCTGACAGTCACTTGGATTTCAGTGTCACAGATTTTGAGGACCCCTCCTCCAACAAAAGGGGGGTGTACTCTCACTCTCTACCACAGGTAGTAGACTGTGTGGAGGTCCGAGGATCCCACACCACAGACGCTGTACTGTCCTCTGGGACAGGTAATTCAGCCATCAGCCAAGCTTTCGATGAAACCTTGGTTCAAGAGCTTTTGAGTATAGAACTACTCAGAGATGACATAGTTCTTACAGACTCAAAGAGCACCTCTTCAGTCATGAAGTGGGAAGACACACATCACAACGACAGTGACGCACCGCGGTCTGACCAGTCAGACACACCAGCGACTGCGCCGACAGTTGTGACACACCTGAATTACGCAGAAAGAGGTAAACGTACGGAGAAACGTTGGCCGAAGCCTATGAGGTTCCTGTACAAGCTTCCCGATACACTGCGTGAACGGCTTAAACCAAACCATGGCATCTTAACTCGTGCCCAAGGCCTTGACAATCTCAAGGTCCCCACCAATCTCAAAGAACTACAAAGTTTTCTTGGCGTGTGTAACTACTCGAACCAGTTCATAGAGAACTATGCAGACCTTGCAAAGCCACTGACTGAACTCCTAAAGAAAGACGTTCCATTCGTCTGGACTGACAAACAGCAGCAGGCAATGGACGCTCTTATAGACAGGATCAAGTCAGCCCCATGTTTAGTCTACCCAGACTACAACAAAGAGCTTTACTTGGAAGTGGGCTTCTCAGCTCGTTGCATAAGTGCTGGTCTGTACCAAATACACGACAGAGACAAACGTGTAGTAGCCTACGCCAGCAAAACGATGGCAGGCCCCGAGTTGAGATTCTCAGACTGTGAGAAAGCTCTACTGACCACAGTGTGGGCAGTTAAACATTTCTCCAGCTACATTGGTGGACAGAAAATCATTGTGGAAACACAACACCAGCCAGTGACATTCCTGAACAGCCAACGCATCAGAGATGGTGTGGTAACAAACTCACGTGTTGCAACGTGGCTCATGGCGCTTCAAAGTTTTAACCTAGACATACGTTATGGTCAAAACAAGAAGTCACATCTGGGGACAGACTTGGCACTCTGCCAAAAGTGTACACAAGATGTACCAGCGACCCAGCCGTTGGCTGAGGAAAAAACCCCTGTGACTGAAGACCCGAACCACCACTTCTTTGATGACAATATCTGCAAAGATATGACAACATTGTACGTGGATGGATCTTCATTCCTCCGCGACAAAATCTGTAGGGCAGGTGTTGGAGGGGTCCTCCTCCAAGACCAAGAACAGATTACCTTCAGCTACAAATCAGGCTCTCAGACTTCTCGGTACGCTGAGATTGTCGTGATCATGATCCTAATAGCTCTCCAGATGGTAGTAGCACACTCCATCAAGACCCTAGTCATCTGCACTGACTCTAACTATGCTCGTTTGAGTTTCGCTTGTCACCTTGCTGTGTGGAAACAGAACGGTTTCCTAACAAGCGACAGAAAAGTGGTCAAACACAAAGAGCTTTTCATAGCGTGTGATCACTTGGTGACATCACACGACTTACAGATCTACTGGAAGAAAGTTCCAGGGCATTCTAGAGTCCCAGGCGATGACAAGCACTACAATGACATTGCAGACTCCTTAGCCAAAGAAGGAGCCGACGAAGGTCCTCTATGGTCCTTCGACCCCTCCTGGTTAATCGAGACTCTGCCAACACAACCTTCAGTCAGAGTTATGGCAGTCACACGTGCACAGGCCGCACCAGACCTGCTGACAACGCAGTCTCTGTACGACCCGCACTGACTGACCCAGACATCATCCAACTACAAAAGTCGGATCCTGCTATCAACTCCATGATACTGTACCTGACTGATCCGAACAAAAATAGTCCGTCTAAAGACGACCTGGATTCCGATCCAGACCTTAAGGTCCTTTATCAGCTGCGCAAACAGCTAAAACTAATCAAGGGCATCTTAACTTTCGCTCATGGACCAACGTCCTCACCTGTGTTCGTGGTTCCCCATGACCAAAGGGGGGTAATGTTAGTCCATGCCCATGATCTCCCGTCCGCAGGACACAAAGGAGATAAAGCCACGCTGACGGCATTAAAACAAATTGCCTATTGGCCTGGAATGAAAAAGGATGTCAAGGACTACATTGAAGGGTGCGTGGTCTGTGGCCAGTTTCAGCCAACCAGACCACTTCACAGAGCACCACTGCAAAGCAGAGGCATTGCATTCCCATGGTCTGACCTCCAGATCGACTGGGTTGGACCACTCACTAAGAGCTCTAGAGGAAATAAATATTTTCTCACGGTAACCTGTGCATTCACCAAATGGGTAGAATGCCTACCAGCTCCTAACGACACAGCACAAACTACTGCTATGTTGTTAATGAATCATATATTCTCAAGGTTTGGACTTCCCCTTAGGGTGAACTCAGACCAAGGTACACACTTCACAGGTGAAGTGATGAAAGAACTGTGGAAGACGCTAGGCGTCAAGGCCAACTTTCATGTCGGCTACCACCCACAGGCTTCAGGCCAAGTAGAGAGAGCAAACAGAACTGTGGTGAGTATTTTGAAGAAATACGTGGCTGCAAACCACAAGGACTGGGACGTGAAACTCCCTCTGGTCCTCATGGCCATAAGAGCCACTCCACACACATCAACTGGCATCTCTCCCTTCGAGATGATGACCGGTCGACAAATGACTCTCCCTCTACACCTGTTGTACCAACCAGGTGACGCCGTCATGGCAACAGCCTACACTACACAACAATACATGAAAGATTCGAATGTACACCTCAGAAACACTTTTGCTTTCGCCCAGAAAAACCTGGAAAAATCCGCTGAAGGACGCAAGGCGTACTACGACCAGAAGGCCTCTCACAATGAACTCCAAGTGGGAGACAGAGTCTGGTACTATACGTTCGCCCCAGCAACCGGGAAAGGAGAGTCCGGGACCGGAACTCTCGCCCGCAAACTAATGCCCAGGTGGACTGGACCTCATCTGATAACAGACAAAGTGTCCTCAGTCGTCTACGAAATCAAAATCAGCAAAGGCCGCAAAGAGCCAATTGCTAAATGGGTACATCGAAATCAGATCAAACCTTACAAGGCGTTCAATGACTCCACAAAAGACAAAGATCTCACAAACTCACCGACTTCATGGGATAATAAGGTCGTCCAAACACAAGTTAGTAAATAAACTAATCAGGTTTGAACTACCGTATTTCCCACCCTATAAGTCGCATTGTCCAATTTGAACTTAGAAACGCTAAGCCTAAAACCCACAACAAAAACTAACCTTAACAACCGTTTAAATCCACGAGATTTAATTTGACCTCGGTCATAAAGTTGAGACCTGTTTTTCTTGTGTGTTGCACTTTGGAATCTGACGACAGGAGTGTGTCGAAGCAGTGAAACGTTTGTTTCCTTGTTGTTTAGTCATTACTGTTGTCATTAGTTGAGATATTGTTTGGTTCTGAACACTCCCAGCCAAAAAGGTTTTGCATTAACATTGGTTAATGAATGATATGGATTTAACTATGCCAACATGCAGTTCGTTTTGTTAAATCTCAATCGTCGAAGAGTCAATGTAGTTTAAAGCTACCCAAGGTACAATAAACTACACTGGTCTCACAATTTCTAAATTGAACCGATTCGATCGTTTCTATTCTAGATTACCTATTCATTTTGATGAGTCTCGCCATAGACTTCAAAATTTATTAGGAATACCAAATCCTACGTCGTTCGTCTAAAAGACAACAGACATTTAGATCAAACTATATTTCATTTTTATTTTAGTTTAACCTAAACTAAGTAATGAATGGAGGAATAGTTTGGAATTAGAGGCCTTCGTTACAGAAGCCCTCCAAAATTTTATAGGTACAAATCCCTATATCTAAATTTACAGAATTGATCCACCCCTTAATTGGTAAGTGTAGCTGATCTAAACCATGATAGCTTACATACCAGGTGCATATAGGTAAGGCTTAATGTAAAATCCCAATCATAAGCCCACCTTAAAAACCACATAATTGCATGACACATAGAACCAGAGTGGCACTGACTGGAAACCAACCAGCCAACAACCTTCGATGTGGGACCTGCAGCTCCAACGCTTGGTCTTCAACCTCCATCCAAGGGTCGCCTCCTCTGCGTCAATCGAGGGATCCCCTCTACATGCTGATTATGAAAACAATTGTTGCTGATCATTCAACAAAACTAATCGTTGTGGAACTACTGCTGTGGAATTATCGTTGTGGATTATAAGACTTTGCTTTCCAAGGGATCACAGACTTTGTTTTCCAAGAGTTAACAGACTCAGTTTTCCGAGGGATTAAAAGCTTTTCGCAATGGGATTACCTCCGAACAGTTTGAAATTTCCAAAAACTTTATGGGATTATAATTTTTGATTTTTCTTCTCCACTTGCTGGATTACTTCAAGATCAAAGACAGTTCAAGGTTTCCTTTCGTGTTGGACCCCATCCCCAAGGACTGGCGATGGCTTCCAAAAGGGGGGAGATGTAATGGACCTACCCAGGGTCAAATTAAGGTTTTTGAACTGTCCAGTGATGACCTTTACTGACCACTCAGTAAAGCAAGACATTTACTACATAATCATTCATTTAGCTATAATCTGATAAATATAGTCACCAAAAGAGACTATTTCTATCTTTGATTTTATTCTAATGTGATCAAAAGAATAACTTTTGTCATTTTCATGATGTGTGCTTTTTAAGCTGTGTTATTCTGTGAGAGTTAAACTGTCTTCACTGCTGTGTTTAAAGGTGAAGCCTTCGGGTCACAGAGACCGGACGGTTTTGTTTAGAAACTCAGAGACAGTCTCATGAGCAGGGCTCCAGCGTTATCTGTCTTTTTTCCTAAACATTTCTCTCTGCTGCTGCTTGTAGCCTTGGACCTGATAAGGCAAGTGAACTCCTCTCTGTGTTCCTGCTTTTTAAGTCTAAGCTTTTGCTGAACGCGCCAGAGTTGCTGGGAACTTGCAAGAGATGTGAACTTTCCCAAGAGCTGGACACGTGTGGTCAAGAGCTAACGACCGGCGTCTTCAGCTAAGGACTGATAACAGGCTGTTATGAGTCTACGCAGTCTTTGAATGGACAGAGAGTTTGAATGGACGGAGACCTGAAAGCTCTCTGCCTTGCAGCTGGTCAAGCTTGGTCAAGAGCCAAAGACTAACTTGTCAGCTAGAACTGATGGACGCCTCCATCCAGTTCCCCGAGCAAAAGCTCCAAAGTTCTTAATGAACTTTCTTTGAGAAACATCTCGTCTTGAAGTCAGCCAGAAGCTGCCACATGTTTCTGACGGCTGACGCGGATCCGAGGAGACGTTGGAAGTAAACGACCAGTTCAGACGTACGAGGGCCGGAAGGACTCTGTGCACCTGGGAGGCTGGCAATATCTTTATCAGACGCATCGTCAAAAGGTAAAGAGCGGTTTACAAACGTACCTGGGATTTAGCCGAAGTCGGATGGAAAGTGTCATCTCTGGTTACACTCGAGATAAATAACTTAATCTCTCCAACCTCTTATTCCTCCTACTCTTTCCCCTCTCTATCTAAGCTGGAAACTATATTTTTAAGCTAAAAGAGCCCACAGACTAAATATGTTAACATCCAATATTTATGTCTGTTGTGTTGAATTTAAGTGTGCTGACGTTTTAAATTGAAAGAAAGTGAAATCATGTCAATCAAGTGTAATGGTGTTAATTTAGTTGATTTATTCTAAATAAATGATAGTGTCTCTTTGACATATCAAACTAAGTTAACGTCTTTGTCACTTAATGGCTCTGTTTATTTATCCATCATAAAGATCACAGAAATATTGAATAAACTGAAAAAGAAGAGAATCCGTGAACATTTACTATTCAATCTGAATAAGTAAATTAAGGTAAAAAGGAGGTCAGTATTAAACTGACCCCCCCTTTAACCCCTTTACACTTTGCATAAACTGTTACAAGATATATATATTTTGACATTGAACTATGTTCGTTTTTGCAAAAACAATGTTTAATTAATGAAGATTCCTCTCAAAAAGAGTTTAAACTTTGTCACGGTAAATCTGGATATTTCCGCATTCGTCATCTGTGAAGTAGCGTCCAGATTCCTGCTCGAACGCGCATTGAAAAACAATGGCGGAGAATGCAGACGCATCAGACGAATTTAGCAATTTAAAAGTTGATATTTTAGCGATTTGTCTTCAGTTCGTGAAGCAGAAGTTATTTTGAGTGATCAACAAGAAACAGCAGGGTTTTATTTTGTTCCTGCTGCTGCTGTTTTTATTAGAGCTTTCACGTTCAGGAAGTGAGCAGGTGTCTGGTTTTCAGCCGCAACTTTTAGAGGCTGAAGGGATTCTTCCACATCTAACTATTTTACAGAGCACTGAAATGGTAATTCATTAATTAATTTATCTAATAATCATTCAACATTAATTTATAGTCTAAAAACATGAGTCCTTTTTAAATTATCAAGAAGTTTATTCAAACATACGTTCTGAAAAACACCATTCATATTTCCACTGTTGTGCTTTGCATGTTTACATGCACTGAATGTTCACTATATATATATATATATATATATATGATCTGCAATGTTTTTATGTTTTTCGTGTTGTACTTCATTGTCTGTGTTGCC
>JBBPBX010031698.1:0-21454 GCA_038048925.1 Garcialebias charrua | reverse complement strand
TATATATATATATAAACAGTAGTTTATATGTCAATCATTACATTTAAAAAGAAATTTGTTAGAGTATTTTTATGTTGATCATCTAAAAACTATTAACATCATAACATGAAACATCTAGTCACTCCCTGAGAAATAGTTGTTTTACACAACAATGCTGTTTACTGAAATAACAGAAGCACCAAAGAATGTTTCCTTTGTTTCAGAACTTGTTGGTCCTGAGTTTGGCCAAAACTGACCAAGAGCCATTGTGTGAAAATTGTCTAACCTGTTTTTCCACCAACTACCAAAATGTATAAAAGCTGACTGTGAACTATTCAATGCGGGCTTGTCTCAGACTAAGGAGACAAGTTCCACTTTGCAAAGTTAAATATACCACTGTTAACTCTTGTCATGTGTGTGATTCCTTTTTAGTAGAAAAGTTGCTGCAGGGTTTGGTTTGGGAAAACCCATAATTTCTGGTGCCGTGCACCCGGGATGTTCCTCATTCCTGTTCTGCTACGAGGGTCCGATGAAGGCAGCTGAAGCCCGTGCACGGCATACCTGACAGCCTTGGAAGGTCGATCGTTCCCATCCAGGCCAGCTTTTTAGGCCTGACTTGGACTGTCGTCGTAAACAGTTTGACGACGTCCACACGAACATCACACATTTGACAAGAAAGTGAGTATAAACAGGAATTCCTTGTATATAGAAAAAATAGGACAGAACTACGGGTAGTTAAAAGCTGAGCCAAGAACTTCTAATTAAGTGAGATTTCTATTTTCAAAAATTAAGCTATGAGGTACACAAGTTTTAATTGTAGATTTCAAGACCTTTAAATATAAAAGTGAGGAAAATTTAAGTCAAAACCTGAAAGACAGTGAAACTAATTTTTTCCATTAGCTTTATTGGGCATAAAAGTGAGGCTCAAGAAAGGAATAGTGAATTTAATAAACGCGTTACTTTGGGACTTTGGGATTCTCTTTTTTTTTTCTCTATCTGTATTGGGAGATATTGAATGTAATATCATTACAATTCTGAAACAAGTGCAGTTCAGCTAAATATGGGAAATTTTAGATGCGCAGCTTGTTTTAAAACATTAAAACTGATTTTACCAAGAACTTTTATGTGTGAGGGAAATCTAGTCTAGGGAGGGACTCGGAGTAGAGCCGCTGCTTCTCCATATCGAGAGGAGCCAGTTGAGGTGGCTCGGGCATCTGGTTAGGATGCCTCCTGGACGCCTCCCTGGTGAGGTGTTCCGGGCATGTCCCACCGGGAGGAGACCCAGAGGAAGACCCAGGACACGCTGGAGGGACTATGTTTCTCGGCTGGCCTGGGAACGCCTTGGGATTCCCCCAGAGGAGCTGCTCCAAGTGGCTGGGGAGAGGGAAGTCTGGGCCTCCCTACTTAGGCTGCTACCCCCGCGACCCGACCCCAGATAAGCGGACGAAAATGGATGGATGGATGGATGAAAATCTAGTCAAAACCTGAAAATTGGGTACAAGTGCGATTCAGCTAAAAAAATGACATTTTAGATGCGCAGATTGTTTTAAAATTGTTTTGTGTACGTGAGTATGAATGAGCGCATGAATGAGAGGTGCGTTCGAGCATTACTGTGATTCTGAACGCATGAATGAGAGGTGCGTTCGAGCATTACTGTGATTCTGATACCTGGCGGTGATAACTAATGAACCACAGTACAGGCTCTTTCAAAACCCCTATTAGGATTTTAGGTGGACAATATTACTGGGTCTAAAATTTCTTTTGCCCTCGAGCTTAGAAGCTCAAAGTGGTGGTCCGGGGATTTCCCTCTGAAATACCTAGAAGCCTGACCTCCAGGGGGCGCTAGAAAGTTCGTTTGAAACATTTCCAGTTGATATTGTCCACACAAATATATTAATAAAAAAACACAACGCAGAAAACACAACTAAAATGGGTAGCAGCAAGAGTTAGCCAGGGGTAAATAAAACCAGATCGGTCAGTTACCTTTCACATGAAAGTGCCTGTAGCTATGAACACACCTGAAAGTCTTTGTCCTGTCAACCAGTTGACAGACACAAACAAGTCTCTACGGACACACCCAGCCAGCCAGGCAATGACCAGGCCTCAGGCAGAAGCCCTAGCTGACACATCAGGGACCACACAGGTCACACACTCTGACCAAACTGGTCCTTCTGACATCTTCCCCCTCATACAAGTTATGAACCCAGCTGGAAGTGCTGATAGTGCTCCTCAATTTGCCTTGGTCTTTCGACCATGGACACTTGAGGAAGTGAAAAAGGCAGTTAGTACTACACTTCCATTAGCAAACTCAGAAATTTGCTACACTGCTCCAATGACACCTAATTACAGAAGTGGATGTAGGAAACAAAGAGGCCGTAGTGTTAACAGGTCCAGACCACAGTCTTTCCGTTCACCACAACAAAATGTTTCCTATAATTGCTGAAATTGCAATATGGGCGGCCATTTTGCACGAAATTGTTTGTAACCTTTCTCTCAGCAACGTAGAGGACGTTCTGCACGCAGAGGCATGTTTCCTGTTACAGGGAACAATTCTAATTCTAGAGTTGGCTATCCACCATGACTAACCACAGACAATCCCAACATGAGTTCTGACACAAAAGAGAAAGTTAATGTTTGCTCTGTTTGTGATTTATGAAATGCTTTCTGTTTAGTCCTGAACGAAACACAACGGACTGGTTTTTCGTGCCTTTTAGGCAAGATTGAGTTGTGGAGGTGATGATGAAAGGAAAGTATAGATTAGATTAACAAAATCAGAGGAATGTGTTGACTGAAAGGAATTTTGGAAATTAGTTGTGTGGAATGGTGAGTTTCAGTAATTGGATAAGATTCTTGGAATGTGTTGGTTGCTATGAGTTGACACACATACACATACATACACACACACACACACACACACACCTAAGGGGATAGTTAAGTTGGACAAATAAATGGGTCTAGGAAGTTGTGTGGAACAGTGACTTGATCAAGATTTCAGAACTAGTTGGCCCTACCTGTCTCTAAGAAGGGAAACCATTTTGGAAATACTTTGATTAGTACTAAGTTGACTTTTGTATGGTTTTGTGAAGTACCTGAAGAGGACTTCAGTGGTAATAGTGCTATTACATAGGCTTGATTGAATTTAATTAAATAGATACTGTTTTGGGTTATGCATGACAAGCATAGTGGTGAACTGCAAGGATTTATGAATTTAAGGATATATGAATGTACATAGGAAATTTGGTTTTGAGTTTTGGTTCAAGTTAAATTAAAGTTTTTATTTTGAAATTGAGTGCTTTTATTTTGTAGAGTGGTTTGAAATCCCTTTTTGTGCAAACAGGATGACTCGTTTGAGGGGTAAATGCTGACAGATGTTCCAAAAATAGGATTGGCTAAAAGATAATTGATTTTTATATTGATTTAAATGTATTTAATAGGGTTTTGAATCAGAAAAGTGATTCTCCATTTAGATTGAAAAACAGGTGTCATGATGTGATCAGAACAGACGCACACACAAACAGCATTGTGGTTTTTACGTCCTGAACCTCTGGTTTTTGATAACCAAATAAGATATTCACATGTATGAATTGATACAAGTCTACTATCAAGTGTGACTTTTATGCTGTCAGAAGTCACTGAATGAAAACTGGAGCCCAGATGAATGAAAACTGGAGCCCAGATGAAATATCAGTTTTGCATGTGATATATATGATGGTGACGCAATGGCCAGTTTTCAGGGGTCAAAGTTGCATTTTGCTGTTACATGAATAAGCACGCACATAGACTCATTTTTCAGACATACAAGGAAATGACACATAGGTTGATATCATGAGTTTTAGCAGTCTGCTTTTAGATGAAAACTATTTCAAATTTCTTAAACGTAGAAATTTTAATATTTCATATCTTTTGTTTTTACAGGTCAGTGAGTAGGGACTCACTTGCAAAAGAGATCTGTACAGGAAGAGCTTCCTACATGTTTGATTTAGTATAAAAACATCTGTTCGCTTTTACTCTTGAACTGAGATAACTGCAGTTTGTTTGATGGTTAAAAGGAATTTAAATTTATGTAATTGTTGATTGTTTAGATAAAAATGATATAGGAATGGAATGGAATTTAGTTTTATGATTCTAAGTTCTAAGTTTATATTTAAACTGTTTAAAAGGAGGGATTGTAAAAGATGACATTTATAGTAGGCATGTAACGGTTATAATGGGTTTACCGAACCGTATCGGTACACCACGTTCGGTTCGGTCCACCTGCGTACCGTTTCGGTTATTTTTTCACTCATTAAACGTTCTTAACAGGTGAATATATGCACCGCGGAACAAAATTTCCTGGGCGCGTTTCAGCACGGACCTATTTTCGCGTGGCACGCGCAGCATTTAGCCGTTAGCATCTCGTGCGGTCTCCTGTTTTTGAACGTTATAGCTTTCTTCAAAAGATGAGCGCACGCGCAGCTTGTGTGGACTTTGCTTCATGAAGACTGCAGCAGCTGCTTGAGTGACGCAGCAGCAACACGTCACGTGAACGCGCTGGAAACTGTCATCTGAACGTGAACAGCAGCTGCATTAAAACTACTTCATCCGAACGTGAACGAAGAGCTGCATTAAAACTCCTTCATCAGGTAATCAGAGCGGTCCAGAGCAATAAACACAAGCTGTATGAGTTTTTAAATCTCTGAATCTGTCTGAACGTTGTTATATGCGCAGGGTTTAAAGTTACTGAGCGTCGCTATGAGACATTCATCACGTCAACACTTCAAAAAGTTCAGCTCTTTATGAAAAAACTAACTGATGTTGTCAACAACAAGCCCTGGACCAGATTAAAGCCCTGCCATGATGATGAAGAGTGAGAGATTCAATTGTTCAAGAGGTATTGTTTTATTATTATCTAAATAATCTTTTTTTTTAAATCATAATCTTATTAACTTGTTTTTTTTAATCTCTTTTGTTTTTTATTTCCAGTCTGTGACAGAGGTAAATCCACCTGCAGCTAAGTGATGACTGAACTGAACTCTGAACTGTTCCCACAGTCCCACCTGTCCCACCAAGAAGAAGTTGTGAGTACAGTAATGAGGACAAATACAGCCACACTGCTGCTACTGGACAAAAACTTGATTAGTTAGATTGTAAACAGTCTGTTGCTGCTTATTGTTCTGACTGTTATTGTATTTATTAAGATTTTTATTATTGTTAGTATAGTTTATTTATTGTAGAGTGCTGTTTATTTAAAATCAGAGTCAGAGTCAGAGAGTCTTTATTGTCATTTGCACCGCATGTGGTACATGTGATGAAAACGAGATTATGTACACGTGGTCCCAGTTACATCCAACAACAAATGCAAGAGAAAAACAGTAATAACATCTAGAATTAACTAAGAAAAACATCAACTAGAAATACACTAAGCCCTAATATAGTGGAAAAACATCATTATAAACAGCAGCACGAACACGAGTCTGTATGAGCAGATGGTCACAGATGAACACAGCAACAAGAAAAACAGATCAGCATCAGCATGATGTGATATTTTGCAGTGTTTATTTTTATTTTATTTTTATTTATTCATTCATGAGTCTAACAGCCTCAGGGTAGAAGCTGTTCCTCAGTCTAGTGGTTCTACATTTGATGCTCCTCAACCTCCGTCCTGAGGGGAGTGGGGCAAAGAGTGAGTGTGCTGGGTGAGTGAGGTCTTTCATGATGCAGGTGGCTCTTTTCCTGCATCTGGAGGTGTAAATGTCTGTGATGGTGGGGAGACTGACTCCGACAGACCTCTGTGCAGCCTTCACCACTCTCTGTAGAGCTTTCCTCTCTGCAACTGTGCAGCCTCCATGCCACACGTTGATGCTGGAGCACAGGACGCTTTCCACTGCACACCTGTAGAAGGAGGTGAGAACTGGGCTGCTCAGACCAGCACGTCTCAGTCGTCTGAGGAAGTAGAGTCTTTGATGACCTTTCTTGATCAGGCTGGTGGTCATCCAAATGGGTCATTTTTATTTATTACTACAATACAATACAAACATATTTTTGGCACATAAAAATTTTGTAAGTCTTTATTTTGTAAAAAAAATTGTTTAAAAATTTGTACCGAAAAAACCCGAAAATAAACCGAACCGAGCTTTCCTTGTAGTTGAACCGAACCGAAATGTGATTTTAACGTACCGTTACACCCCTAATTTATAGCATTTAAAAGATAATAAATAAATAAATAAATAAATAAATAAATAAATAAAAAACAACATTTATAGCATTTAAAAGATAATTTAAAAGATGATAACTACACTGACACCTATACAAACGACATTGCTTTTGTATATATCTAACCAAAACATTTTCTCTTTCCCCTGTTGAAATGTGCACAGATCCAAGAAACCTAGGGGGACGCCCCGAAAAACTAACTAGACGAGGATTTTAACTAAGACAACAGGATCAAACCACAGGTCCCTAAGGTGGACTTGATCAGGGTTTGATTGGAGACGTTGGTAGTTCTGTATTTTTTATGACTTGGAAACATTTTTAATGTTTTATTGTACTTTTATGGGTAAGGTGATCATTTGAATTATATATTTTGCTCATGCGTCAATGAAGTTCCTTCCACAGACGCCATGAGGTAAGCAAAAATTAATAATAATAATTAATTGTCTATGCCGGGATTCCTGAGGATCCTGTTTTGAACTCAGAAACTAAACTGAGTAATGGCATAAGTTTTTGGTGGAAAGCTTTCTATTGTTGAAGGGATTGGTCTAAACTAATACTAAAACTAACACTTTACTAATACGAGTGTGGGAATTAAAAATATGTAAACATTATTTGTGTATTTGTACTAATTTTTGGTTCTGCTCAGGTCAACACCACAGAAAAGATTTCCAGGTGTGATGAGCATACTGAGGGAGTTTGGCCCCACGCAGGAGACTGGTTTTGTCGGGGACCCCTGCTGGAAGCACTGAGAGTCGGAACACTGGCTGAAGACCATCTCGGGGCAGGGTGATACCTGAAATGGGGCAGCAGGATTTCTGATGTTGAGCATGCTTCTCTGCATCAAATGCGACGTCCTGAGTATGCCAACTTGCCGAGAGAAAATGCAGAACAAATTTAGTTATTATGCATTCTGTTTGTGGTCTATAAAAGACCTAGCTCATAAAAGAGCTTTTTCTTTGCTGAGTGTTTCAATAACTGATTTTCCATACTTTAAGAGTTGTTTTTAAAAAGTTTGAGTGAAAATTCTTTTTAGTTTAAACTTCTTTAAGTTCAATTATTTTACTCTACTGCCCACAATTTTTTTTTCAGATGAGCCTGATTTGTTGTAAAGGCTGCAAATATGGTGAGGGCCCATTTGCATTGGTTGCGTTTTTCCTACTAAGTTTAGACCCAGAGGTTTTTTTCGGGCCAATCATCTGCATAATGTTAAACAGTTTTAAATGATAAAAAGGGCCGATATATGTTAGAGTATTTTTATGTTGATCATCTAAAAACTATTAACATCATAACATGAAACATCTAGTCACTCCCTGAGAAATAGTTGTTTTACACAACAATGCTGTTTACTGAAATAACAGAAGCACCAAAGCATGTTTCCTTTGTTTCAGAACTTGTTGGTCCTGAGTTTGGCCAAAACTGACCAAGAGCCATTGTGTGAAAATTGTCTAACCTGTTTTTCCACCAACTACCAAAATGTATAAAAGCTGACTGTGAACTATTCAATGCGGGCTTGTCTCAGACTTAGGAGACAAGTTCCACTTTGCAAAGTTAAATATACCACTGTTAACTCTTGTCATGTGTGTGATTCCTTTTTAGTAGAAAAGTTGCTGCAGGGTTTGGTTTGGGAAAACCCATCAAAATTTCTATCAAATACTTTCAAAATAACATATATTCAAGGAATCAAGGAATTTTATTAACATTGCATCAATTTTCACCGATTACAACGTAAGTATGTAGTTGCAGGCATCCAGAAGAGAAATGAGTGCAAAAGCTGCAGCAAAACAAAGCACATTACATGTTTTATCAACACACGATATGTTTTATCAACACACGACATGTTTATTCAACACATTGATATGCTCTTAGCGCGGCCAGGCCCAATCTGTCTCCAGATGAAGGTCAAAAGCAGGAAAAACAGGCAGAAACACTGGGATTCACAGCATTGATATTAAAAAAAGATGAATCACATTTTGTCTTCAAGACACCGCGTGATTCAGTAAAAACCATATCAGAGCACATTTAGGTACAATAACAAAGGAAATACGGCAGGCAAGGAGATTGGGTCTATGATTAATTTCAGACAAACACAAAGTTCAGCAGGTGTGCAGCTGGGTGTTATCTGAAGCTTCACAGAAATCTCTGGGGAGGGGGAGGGGGGGGCTCTTCAGCTCCTCACTCTGGGAGAATGGATTCCCACAGCCCGCTTTTCAAGGACATGTGCAGAAGCCAGATAATGTTCTTGTTTGTTATCCAAATAGACCACAGTGTTCTTTTCCACTGCCGCCTCCAAGTCTGTGGGTGCTGTTTCATGGCCGAAAGAAATCCAAATATGTGGTTCTGCTCTGCCCCGCTTTCATGAGCTTCCACCTGTCCCTTGATCGATCCTGGGTGGCTGCAAACAAGTCCCAAAACGGACAGCAGGTGCACGGTGGTCCACCACTGCACCAATCGTGCGATTGAGCTCATACAGCAGCTGGGATGAGGAGCCCACGGCCCGGTTCAGAGAATTTTGCTGATCAGGCAGTCCCGACAGCGCTCTGATAGCCGCCGAAGCCTCCCTCAGCTTCCGATAACAAACAACTCCGGTTACGCCAAAAAACAGAGCAGTTGCTACCAATAATCCAATAATCCACAAATCCTCCACGTCTTCGACACTCAGAACGGACAGACACATGGGCTGCCACTGACCCCACGAGTCCAGCACGTATCCAGCCGCGTGTGTGTCGGAGGGACAGACAGCTTCTCCTGACACGGTCCGCTTCGTGGAAAAAATCTTATCCATTGAAGAAACAGCCCAATTGATTAATTCCATATTGGTTCGAGTGAGCGCTGAAGGGTCGCAGACGAGACGAAAAGCAAGCAGGGAGTAGGAAAAACTTAGGGAGGGAAGAGCAGAAAGATATGCGACCTGCCTTGCCGAGTGCCGGCAGAGGGGAGATATTGATGTCATAGCTGGATCATCAGGGTGTGTTTGTTTTGTGATCAGGCAGTCATATACTGTATTCACATGTATGTAAATGTATTATATATATATATATATATATATATATATATATAAACAAAGCCCAGTTTTTCTGTTTAAGGTGTTGGATGATGTGATCAAATCTCCCTACATGTCACCTTGTTCAACTCTTCTTGCCCATGGAGAACAAAAGCATCGCAGGAACGCAGATGGAGAACCCTGGCTGCTGTTAAAGTGAAAAAAAGCTAAATCAAACTATGACAATAAACATTTTGTTATGCATCTTTTCAGTGTGTCTGTTTTAAGGCTACAAACTAAGGAATGTCTTATGGTGACATGTTTATAAAAAAATAAAAAGCCAGCTTCCTTTTGACTTATTCAGTTGTTATTAAAATGGGTAAAGGTTTATTTTTGTATGAAATATTATTTAAGCTGCAGATTGTGCCAAAATTAATGCTTTTATATTTTCTACTAGTTTTTATTTGTGTATTTTTATCCATCAACAATTAAGCATTCTAGATTTTTTTTTGTAAATTTACATTTATTTACAACAAAAACAAGTTTAGATGCATCTTCATTCATCCGTTTGTTTTCATCCGTCCTGTTTGGTCCAAAATATGCAGCTGAGACGTCTAGACTGTGTGTCTGTGATGGACTGGAGACCTGTTGTCCAGGGTGTCTCTGTGATGGACTGGAGATCTGTTGTCCGGGGTGTCTCTGTGATGGACTGGAGATCTTTGTCTGGGGGGGTCCCCTGCCTTCACCCAAAAGCAGCTAAGATTGGCTCCATGTCCTAAACAAGGGGGCAAGGAAGATTTATTAACTTATATTTAAACATGAAACACTATTTATTTTATGTTAAACTCAATCTGTTATATATTGTAATGACCCTGTGTTGGTTCAGCTTTGGGTCCAAGTGTTTCTGTGTATTTGTTGAGCTGTTGTGATTCTGTTGACCCCCGCCCTCATGTGTTGGACTGGTCGTGGGGGTAGGGGAGGGGTAGGAGCAGGGAGGAGGGACCGGGAAAAGAGAGACGAAGAAGAAGAGTCCGTGGAGTGTGTTGTTGTTAGCAGGCAGCTAGCAGTGTGTTCGCTCGCGTGTGTACCGCGTTTTCTTTTGAGGCGTGAGCTGCAGCCTCGGTAATAGCAGCTCGTCCCTGTTTTTTTTTTTTTTTTGAAATGAGAAAGTAAGACAACAAAACAATAATTATCCACAAAAAGAGCACAAGGCAAACACACCCAACCTCCGTCCGCAATCCTGCAAAGCACATGACAGAACACAGCAACGAAACATACATGCATAAAAACTAATAATATTCATGACCTTGCAGTATATTTCTATAAATACACATACCCATACCTACAAATATATATACAGTATACATACATCTTAATAAATACAATAACAGTCAGAACAATAAGCAGCAACAGACTGTTTACAATCTAACTAATCAAGTTTTTGTCCAGTAGCAGCAGTGTGGCTGTATTTGTCCTCATTACTGTACTCACAACTTCTTCTTGGTGGGACAGGTGCTGGAAAAGTTCAGAGTTCAGTTCAGTCATCACACACTTCTTAGCTGCAGGTGATCTCTGGTGGATGTCTGTCCCAGACTGGAAATAAAACACAATAAAAAAAAAAGTTAATAAGATTATGATTTTGAATAAAAAAGATTATTTAGATAATTTTGATTTGATGTTTATTCATTCATTTTAAAAGAACAATACAAAACAGTTTCATCAGATACAAGAATACAAGTAGGATAAAATGAAAGGAGCAGAAAGAAGATGAAATCTTATTATATCTGCCCCTTATTTCACAGTTTGTTCAAACAATGATAACCTTCAAACTACATCACAAAATGAATAACTACTTAATTTTTCTAACTGTAATACACAAACACACTAAGCTACATCATATATAGTTTTTGAGCAAGTCCTTTTTGACCTTTTTCTTAAATGTATACATTGATTTTGCATTTTTAACATCACTCTCCAGAACATTCCACAGATAATATAATAAAAGAACAATACCTCTTCTTGAACGTTTGAATCTCTCACTCATCATTAGGGCAGGGCTTTGCTCCAGGTCTTATCAGTTTTAGTTTTTTCATAAAGTTCTGCACTTTTTGAGTGATGGGTGTTCGTAGCGACTAGCGAGGATCAATAACTTTAAAGCCTGCGCATAATAACAACATTCAGACAGAGATTCAGATATTTAAAAACTCACAGTTTGTGTTATTGCTCTGGACTGATATGATTTACCTGATAAAAGTAGTTTAAATGCAGCTGTTCTTATTAGCGCTGTTGCAAGCTGCTCGTTCACATTCCGATGACGTAGTTTCAAGCGCGTTCACGTGAGACGTGCTGTCTACTGCAGAGCCAGTCTCTTCAGCTGTGTGAAGCTGACACCCCACACAGCTTTGAATGTGCGCGCCGCTCGTCTTTTAACAAGAAACGTTCCCCAAACAGGAGACCGCAGTGAGAAGCTAACGGCTAAAGGCTGAGCGAGCTGCGCGTGCTTCGCGATAATAGCTCCGTGCTGAAACGCGCCCAGGAAATTTTGTTCCGCGGCGCATATATTAACGTTCAATGAGTGAAAAAATAACCGAAACGGTACGTAGGTGGACCGAACCGAACGTGCCGAACCGAAACGGTTCGGTACACCCATTACAACCGTTACATGCCTACCATCTACATATCTGCATATATCTAAATACCGGTATACATCCCTGCATCCATTTGTGTGTGGTTGTGAGCATGCATAAGTGAATAAGGTTCCTCCAATAGAACATTTAGTAGCGACTGTGAAGCATCAGAGATCCGTCCCCCCAAAGCCCGAGGCAGACGAAGGAGCGATCAAAGCCCAAGACCCCAGGAAGGACCCCGAGCCCAGAGTCCCCAGGGCCACCCGAACAGGACGAGCCACTCGCCCACTCCCCAGATCCGACCAAGGGGAAGAACCGGACGAACCCCACCAGCGACCACATACAATGACCCCCCGGGGTCAACCGCGACAAATTCACAGGCCCCCGCCGGAGCCCGCTGCACCGACGTAGCCCCAGGGCCGGTCACCGAGGCCCGGGCACCGGGGACGCCCACCCCTCAGGCCCAGACCCGACAGGACCAGAGGACACGAGCCCCACCAGGCAGCCACCAGGCCGAGCCGACAAACGCCCAAGCGCCCAACCCCAGATATTGAGGGCCCCAAGCACGCCCGCAGGCGAAGGAACACCCACCAGGGGGCCACGTGGCAGGAGCGTGACACTAAGTAGCCTCAGATGTATCAGAGAGGGGGCAGTCCAAGTCCCAGCCTGACACTTAAACATTCATACACAGACACACTCATTCAGACCCACCCTTATCCTCACCCTCAATCACAGAAAGACAAACAATAACGACACGTTCCATTCATAATCATCTCACCCTCAGTCACAGAAAGACAAACAATAACGACACGTTCCATTCATAATCCCGATGCACACTCTATACCCCCTAGGTCCAAGACATGTACCTGCCCCCTACATGGGGCAGCCCACATCCAAACCCAGGAGGTAGGCCCATTCATTCTGGGGTGGAGAGTAGCAGACATCCAAGATTCGGCCCAACCCGCGCCCTGCCGACAGGACAGGACACCCGAGTCCAAGCAGCCCCAGAGGGAGCGCACTGCCAGCCCCGCCCACGGCGAACCCCCAGGCCCCGAACCCCCCCACATCCCAGGACAACCCCTGACGGCCCACCCCCAGAATGTCCGCCAGGCAACCAGGGGGGTAAGAGAAAAATAAATAAATAATATATAAATATATAAATAATATATATATATATATATATAATATATATATATATATATATATATATATACAATAAATACAAAATAAATAAAATTGAAATTAACAAATCAAGACCCCGACACACACACCCCCGTCCCCAAATGTACTGTTGGTGAGTGTTGTTCTAAAGTGTACTTAAAAAGGAAAGAGAAGGAGCAAAGGCTGGCATTGTACCAGTTTCCCCTCCACTCCAACTCTAACCCAGGCCCTTATTGTCTAAATGCATAATGTTGAGTGAGCATAGGCATGGGGGCGAGAGTGATGTCATCCCGCCACCCATAACCATAGTGCTCATTCCATTCCCTATATGTGACTTTTATGAGGATGTTTATGAATGAATGTCTAAAGTGTATATAAAATTGAGTCCCAGGTGGTTCTGAACAACAGAGATGTAAAACCGTTGTAGCACACCCGAGACTCAAATTCCCTACATGTATTAATTTAAGATGAAGAGGGCGGAGGTGCGTGGTGAGGGATGGGGAGAAAATATCTGCAGGAACAATGCTCCCGCAGCGAGTCAGCTCCCCCGCTGACCCTGCGTACCCCCCCCAGTTCGCCAAGGTCCACCCAAGGAGCGAGGCAAAAGAAACACCTCTCCGACCGCCAGGCCATTGAGTCAAGACCAGAGAGGGACACGGTCCCGAGGGCCGCCAACAGCAGAACCAACAGCCCACACCCACCAGGGCCGCCACGACCCCTGCGAACCGCAGTCAGCCCGCCGCCCAAGAAGACACAAAATCCCACATGGACGACACGGCCAAGAGCGCCCGCCCAACTGCCGACAGAGCCAGGAAGCACCGAGAACAGGCCCCAACCAGGGCCCGCACACCGGCCAAGCATAGTCCAAGACCATCATCAAGGATATCCACTTAGTCCCCACCCCAGAAGAAATACTACACCCACCCTTCATATTAACAACTTTCAGAACACATGACACATTAGACACCCAGGCTGGGTTTACCCACCCCCTCCCATTGGCCACCAGTCACGCTCCCAGACACCCAACCCCCCAGCACATGAACCCCTAACCCACCAGCGAGCTGAGGGCCCCCGGCCAGAGCCGGGCACCAGAGCGCCAGCCAGCCCATAGCCCGGCGACCCGCCCACCAGAGCTCAAGACCCCCTATCCCCATCAGAGTCAGAGTCAGAGTCAGAGAGTCAGAGTCAGAGTCAGAGAGTCAGAGAGTCAGAGAGTCTTTATTGTCATTTGCACCGCATGTGGTACATGTGATGAAAACGAGATTATGTACACGGGGTCCCAGTTACATCTAACAACAAATGCAAGAGAAAAACAGTAATAACATCTAGAATTCCATCCATCCATCCATCCATTTTCTTCCGCTTATCCGGGGTCGGGTCGCGGGGGTAGCAGCCTAAGTAGGGAGGCCCAGACTTCCCTCTCCCCAGCCACTTGGAGCAGCTCCTCTGGGGGAATCCCAAGGCGTTCCCAGGCCAGCCGAGAAACATAGTCCCTCCAGCGTATCCTGGGTCTTCCTCTGGGTCTCCTCCCGGTGGGACATGCCCGGAACACCTCACCAGGGAGGCGTCCAGGAGGCATCCTAACCAGATGCCCGAGCCACCTCAACTGGCTCCTCTCGATGTGGAGAAGCAGCGGCTCTACTCCGAGTCCCTCCCGGATGACTGAGCTTCTCACCCTATCTCTAAGGGAGAGTCCAGCCACCCTGCGGAGAAAACTCATTTCAGCCGCTTGTATCCGAGATCTTGTTCTTTCGGTCATAACCCAAAGCTCATGACCATAGATGAGGGTGGGAACGTAGATCGATCGGTAAATTGAGAGCTTTGCCTTTTGACTCAGCTCTCTCTTCACCACGACAGACCGGTACAGCGCCCGCTTCACTGCGGACGCTGCACCTATCCGCCTATCGATCTCACGCTCCAGTTTTCCCTCATTCGTGAACAAGATCCCGAGATACTTAAACTCCTCCACTTGGGTAAGGACCTCCTCCCCGACCCGGAGAGGGCACGCTACCCTTTTCCGGCTCAAGACCATGGCCTCGGATTTGGAGGAACTGATCCTCATCCCGGCCGCATCACATTCAGCTGCAAACCGCTCCAGCGAAAGCTGTAGATCACGAGCTGATGAAGCCAATAGGACCACATCATCTGCAAAAAACAGAGAAGCGATTCTAAGGCCACCAAAACGGATCCTCTCAACACCTTGGCTGCGCCTAGAAATTCTGTCCATAAAAGTTATAAACAGAATCGGTGACAAAGGGCAACCTTGGCGGAGTCCAACTCTCACCGGAAACGAGCCTGACTTACTGCCGGCAATGCGGACCAAGCTCTGACACCGGTCGTACAGGGACCTAACAGCCCATATCAATGGGCCTGGTACCCCATACTCCCGGAGTACCCGCCACAGAACCCCCCGAGGGACGCGGTCGAATGCCTTTTCCAAGTCTACAAAGCACATGTAAACTGGTTGGGCAAACTCCCACGCACCCTCCAGGACCCTGTTGAGGGTGTAGAGCTGGTCTAGTGTTCCACGACCAGGACGAAAACCACACTGCTCCTCCTGAATCCGAGGTTCGACTATCCGACGGACCCTCCTCTCCAGAACCCCTGAATAGACCTTACCAGGGAGGCTTAAGAGTGTGATCCCTCTATAGTTGGAACACACCCTACGGTCCCCCTTTTTGAATAGGGGAACCACCACCCCAGTCTGCCAATCCAAGGGAACTGCCCCCGATGTCCACGCGATATTGCAGAGTCGCGTAAGCCAACACAACCCCACAACATCCAGAGCCCTAAGGAACTCAGGACGAATCTCATCCACCCCCGGAGCCTTGCCACCGCGGAGCTTTTTAACCACCTCGGCGACCTCAGCACCAGAGATTGGAGAGCCCGACCCAAAGTCCCCAGGCTCCGCTTCCTCAGTGGAAGACGTGCCAGTAGGATTGAGGAGGTCTTCGAAGTATCTCCGCCCACCGACTCACAACATCCCGAGTTGAGGTCAACAGCACGCCATCCCCACCATAAATGGTGTTGGTCGCGTACCGCTTTCCCCCCCTGAGACGCCGGATGGTGGACCAGAATCGCCTCGAAGCCGTACGGAAGTCATTCTCCATGGCCTCTCCGAACTCCTCCCACGCCCGAGTTTTTGCCTCAGCAACCACCCGAGCCGCATGCCGCTTGGACTGCCGGTACCTATCTGCTGCTTCCGGGGTCCCACAGGCCAAAAAGGCCCAATAGGACTCCTTCTTCAGCTTGACAGCATCCCTCACCGCCGGTGTCCACCACCGGGTTCGAGGGTTGCCACCACGACAGGCACCAACAACCTTGCGGCCACAACTCCGATAAGCTGCCTCGACAATAGAGGCGCGAAACATGGCCCACTCGGGCTCAATGTCCCCCGCCTCCCTCGGAACGTGTTCAAAGCTCTCCCGGAGGTGGGAGTTAAAGCTCCGTCTTACGGGAGACTCTGCCAGACGTTCCCAGCAGACCCTCACAATACGTTTGGGTCTGCCAGGTCTGACCGGCATCCTCCCCCACCATCGGAGCCAACTCACCACCAGGTAGTGGTCAGTTGACAGCTCCGCCCCTCTCTTCACCCGAGTGTCCAGGACATGCGGCCGAAAAACATAAGCTAGTAATACACTAAGCCTAATATAGTGGGAATAAACTGCAGCACGAACATGAATTTGTATGAGCAGATGGTCACAGATGAACACAGATGAACACAGCAACAAGAAAACAGATCAGCATCAGCATGATGTGATATTTTGCAGTGTTTATTTTTTATTTTATTTTTATTTATTCATGAGTCTAACAGCCTCAGGGTAGAAGCTGTTCCTCAGTCTAGTGGTTCTACACTTGATGCTCCTCAACCTCCGTCCTGAGGGGAGTGGGGCAAAGAGTGAGTGTGCTGGATGAGTGAGGTCTTTCATGATGCAGGTGGCTCTTTTCCTGCATCTGGAGGTGTAAATGTCTGTGATGGTGGGGAGACTGACTCCAACAGACTTCTGTGCAGCCTTCACCACTCTCTGTAGAGCTTTCCTCTCTTCAACTGTGCAGCCTCCATGCCACACGTTGATGCTGGAGCACAGGATGCTCTCCACTGCACACCTGTAGAAGGAGGTGAGGACTGGGCTGCTCAGACCAGCTCGTCTCAGCCGTCTGAGGAAGTAGAGTCTCTGATGACCTTTCTTGATCAGGCTGGTGGTGTTGTTGCTCCAGCTGAGGTTATCATTCATGTGTACACCCAAGTATTTGTAGCTGGAGACCACTTCCACTGCAGACCCACCTATTATCAGTGGGGCATGGGTGTGTTTGTTCCTTCTGAAGTCCACAATCATCTCCTTTGTCTTCTTCACATTCATGTGAAGATTATTCTCTTTGCACCAGCTCTCCAGGTGTTCCACCTCCTGTCTGTAGCTGGACTCATCATTGTTTGTGATGCATCCCACCACCGCTGTATCATCTGCAAACTTAACAATATGACAGCCTGGAAGTGTGGCTGTACAATCATATGTGAGCAGAGTGAACAGAAGGGGGCTCAGCACACATCCCTGAGGAGAGCCAGTGCTGAGGGTTATGGTGGAGGAGGAGAAGTTGTGGATCTTCACGGACTGTGGTCTGTCTGTTAAGAAGTCTAGTACCCAGTTACAAATAGAGGGGCTTAGTCCAAGTGTAGATAGTTTGTCTATCAGAGTTTGGGGGATCATGGTGTTGAAGGCAGATGTGAAGTCCACAAAGAGCAGACGCACGTATGAGTCCTTCTGATCCAGGTGGGTGAGAGCAGTGTGGACCACGGAAGAAATGGCGTCCTCTGTTGATCGGTTCTCACGGTATGCGTATTGATGAGGGTCCTCGTTGATGTTGACGGTTGCCTTGATGTGGGACATGACCAGTTTCTCAAAACATTTAGCGACTATCGGGGTGAGGGCCACCGGTCTATAGTCATTCAGACCAGTCACTGTGGAGCTCTTTGGGACTGGGATGATGGTCGCGGTCTTCAGGCAGGTGGGAACTGACTCCAGTGCAAGTGAGGTGGTGAAGATGTCAGCCAGCACCTCACAGAGCTGGTCCGCACATTCCTTCAGAACTTTCCCTGGGATGTTGTCTGGTCCGGTTGCTTTATGAGGATTAATCTTTCTGAGACTGCCTCTCACTTCTGCTGCGGACACCCTGAGATGCTCTTCATCTGGTGATGAGGTGAGTCTGGTGCTAGCTGGTCTGTTTGGATCATCAAAACGTGCATAAAACTTATTGAGGGCATCAGGCAGAGATGGGTCCCTGGGGCATTGTTTGTTCTTGCCTTTGTAATCTGTTATGCATTTAATACCCTTCCACATGCTCCGTGGGTCTTGTGAGGTGAACTGTCCCTCGATCCTCTGTGCATACGTGGCCTTGGCCTTCTTAATGCCATCCTTCAGTTCTTTCCTGCTCTTTCTCAGCTCCTCTTTATCTCCTGACTTGAATGCAGTGTCCCTGGCTGCTAGCAAGGCGTGAACTTCTTTATTTAACCAGGGTTTCCGGTTCGGGTAGGATTTAACATATTTTTTTATGGATACATTTTCAGAGCATGTACTGATGTAGCCCAGGACTGAGGAAGCGTACAGTTCCATGTCCACTGAACTTCCATCAGTAGCTGCTTCTCTGAAAACAGACCAGTTTGTCTTCTCAAAACAGTCTCTCAACATGGGGGAACTATCTTGAGGCCAGATTGTTATCTCTCTTTGTTCCGGCTTGGAGCGCCTGAGTGGGGGGAGTTGTCTTGGTGCCAGGATCAGAGAGTCGTGATCGGAAGCTCCGAGCGGTGGGCGTGTCTTCGCCGTGTACGCCCCCTTTACATTAGTGAAGACTTGGTCGAGCGTTTTATCTCCTCTCGTAGCTGTGAAGACGTTCTTATTGAAGGCTGGGAGGGAGACTTGAAGATCTACGTGATTCACGTCTCCGCAAACAATGAAGAGCCCCTCAGGATATTTACATTGCAGCGAGGTGAGTAAGTCATGAATTTCTCCCTGGGCGTCATTAGCATTAGCATCGGGTGCTATGTAAATAGCTGTTATTAAAATCACAGCATGGTCGCGAGGAAGGTAATGCGGCCTACATCTTACTGTGATCAACTCGACGGCAGCTGAACAAAGCCTTTTTATCACGGAACAGTTCGTGCACCAGTCTTTGTGCACGTAAATACAAACACCGCCGCCTCGTGTTTTCCCTGTAGTCTCGGTGCACCGGTCCGTTCTGAAAAAGAGCCTATTATCCAGCTCGTAAACAGAGTCTGGTGTGTCCTCCGAGATCCACGTTTCCGTGAGGCAGAGCACGGAGCACCTTCTCATCTCCTCCGACGTGGTCACTCTCAAACGAAGTAGATCCATTTTGTTGTCCAGCGAGCGGACGTTAGACAGAAAAAGAGCCGGCATCGGGGGTCTACCGGTTTTAGCGTCTGCCCGCAGTCTCGTCATAATTCCTGCACGGCAACCTCTCTTCTTTCCACGAGAGCACCGCTTCCTTTTCTTTCCCCTGGAGCGCATCTGCTTCCAGAAGGACGTTCTTAGCAGCTCCAATCTTCCGAGCTCTGATTTGAGTTCGTTGCTGATTTCAGCTGTGCCCTGTGGTAAATCCGCTCCGATTCTTAACAGTTCAGTTCGGCTATAATTCACCCGCAAAAAACGCGCAGAGTCAGGTACAAAAACACTATTAAAATTACTAAAAACTAGAGATGAACCGGGAGCTCGTGAAGCTGCGGCTGCTCTGAGCGCGGCCATCTTATCAGGCCCAAGTCCGGGGACGACACGCCCCCAGAATCCCAAGCTCCATGTGCCCACCCCGAAACCATCCCAGCACAGCCGGGTCACCGACCGGCGACCCATGACCGCCGCCGCCGACCACCAGAGGGCCCGCATGCCGCCCCCGGCAGACATCCCCCAGAACCCCCCCGGTCCTCCCCAGGTCAAAGGCAGGGTCCTCCCCGCCAAGCAGCCCCAACCCCCCCGGCGCCCTAAACCCCAACCTCCCCCCCACCAGCCCCAATGCCCCACAAGGCCAGATCCCAGACCCCCACCCTCACTACGTAACGGAGCCGATCAAAGAATGCCAAATAGATTGATCCGATGTGTCGGCAGATGCTGTTTCAAGACTAATATGATCTAACAGAAGATTTTTATACTGATTAATGCTAAGATTATTTTTATTTTTCCAATTTACGAGTATGGTTTTCTTTGCGATGCATAAGGCAGTGAAAAGCATATAGGATGTATTTTTTTCTAGTATAACATCTTCAAAGATACCCAATAAGCAAACAGATGGAGAGAGTGGGATATTAAATTTCAAACATTTAGACAAGTCTTCACATACCTGTACCCAGAACCTCTGAACGGGTGGACAGAACCAGAGTGCGTGAATATAATCATCAGGTATACAGGTAGTCCGACTTACGAGCGCTCTTACTTACGAGGTCCCGGACTTACGAGCATGCATCTCATTAAAAAAAAAAAAAAATATTTTTTTTTTTTTTTTACTTTTTTTTTTTTTTTTTTATAAATGAATACATGTACAGTACTGGACAGTCACCAAGCACTTAGCCTATCCTAACACAGTTTTTAAAAATGAAGGAATGAGTTGAATTGTCTCCCTTTCACATAAAGGAAGCAAGCTCCCTTTATGGGAATGGAGCCTGCAGGGAGGAGGGACACAATTCAACTGACTCCTTAACTATGTTAGGATAGGCTAAGTGCTGGTGACTGTACAGTACTGTACATTTATCTATTTATAAATAAAAAAATAAAAAAATAAAAATACTGTATATACAGTACTGTATATTTTTAATAAATAGATAAATGTACCTGACCTGAGACTCCCACAGTCACTGATTGACTTTAAAAGCAGCATAAAGACTTTTCTTTTTAAGCAAGCCTATTCTGCTTCCACATGATTTTATCTTTGATCTTAGCTGATATCATGATTTTACTTGATTTTATCACTTGTTTTATTTATTTATTTTTTAAGCAAGCCTAATCTGCATCCACATGATTTTATCTTTGATCTTAGTCGATATTATTATTGATTTTATTTGATTTTATCACTTGTTTTATTTTGATCTTTGCTTTGTTACACTTTGTAGCACTTTGAGATTTTTATTAATGAAAAGTGCATTATAAATTGAATTCATTATTATTATTATTATTAAATGTACAGTCACCAAGCACTTAGCCTATCCTAACACAGTTTTTAAAGATGAAGGAGTCAGCAGGCTCCATTCCCATAAAGGGAGCTACTTTCACTTTATGTGAAAGGGAGACAATTCAACTCATTCCTTCATCTTTAAAAACTGTGTTAGGATAGGCCAAGTGCTTGTTGACTGTCCAGCACTGTACATGTATTCATTTATTATAAAAAAAAAAAAAAAAAAAGTAAAAAAAAAAAATAAAAAATTTTTTTTTTTTTTTTTACTATGTGATCCTACTTACGAATTTTTGACATACGAGCGCCCCCTAGGGACGGAACTCGCTCGTAAGTCGGGGACTAC
>JBBPBX010031697.1:23515-34350 GCA_038048925.1 Garcialebias charrua | reverse complement strand
TAAAGAAATATAAACCCACTAAGGTCACTGAAATAACTTGAAAATGAAAAAAATTAACAAGAAAAACTATCAGGTTCAAAAATAAAACTGAGAAAAACTGAGACAGGAATGAGCCAATAAAATCAGCTGGTTGAGAAATTTGATCAACAGAATTCTTTTTAAACCAAACTAATAACCTGCCTGGGCAAAAAGACGGCACTCCTGAAAAACATTTTAAACTTGAGAAATTGCATTTCCTGCGAAAATGCATGAGAATTATTGAGAAGAACTTTCTGGAAAAACAGCTGAAATGAGCTAAAAACATGCTGAAATGTAGCTGAAATGGGAAAAGAAAAAGCCTAAATTATTAAAAGAAAGCAGAAAGAACACATATTTGCTGATCTAGTTTTAAATAAGCTGAAACTGGAATTAATTAAATTCAGTTCAGTGGATTTCTAAAGCTCCAAGTCACAACAGAATCATCTCAGGGACTGAACAGAAACATTCATATATAAAATAATAATTGAACAGAAACATTCATATATAAAATAATAATTGAACAGAAACATTCATATATAAAATAATAATTGAACAGAAACATTCATATATAAAATAATAATTGAACAGAAACATTCATATATAAAATAATAATTGAACAGAAACATTCATATATAAAATAATAATTGAACAGAAACATTCATATATAAAATAATAATTGAACAGAAACATTCATATATAAAATAATAATTGAACAGAAACATTCATATATAAAATAATAATTGAACAGAAACATTCATATATAAAATAATAATTGAACAGAAACATTCATATATAAAATAATAATTTAACAGAAACATTCATATATAAAATAATAATTGAACAGAAACATTCATATATAAAATAATAATTTAACAGAAACATTCATATATAAAATAATAATTTAACAGAAACATTCATATATAAAATAATAATTTAACAGAAACATTCATATATAAAATAATAATTGAACAGAAACATTCATATATAAAATAATAATTTAACAGAAACATTCATATATAAAATAATAATTGAACAGAAACATTCATATATAAAATAATAATTGAACAGAAACATTCATATATAAAATAATAATTGAACAGAAACATTCATATATAAAATAATAATTTAACAGAAACATTCATATATAAAATAATAATTTAACAGAAACATTCATATATAAAATAATAATTTAACAGAAACATTCATATATAAAATAATAATTTAACAGAAACATTCATATATAAAATAATAATTTAACAGAAACATTCATATATAAAATAATAATTTAACAGAAACATTCATATATAAAATAATAATTTAACAGAAACATTCATATATAAAATAATAATTTAACAGAAACATTCATATATAAAATAATAATTTAACAGAAACATTCATATATAAAATAATAATTTAACAGAAACATTCATATATAAAATAATAATTTAACAGAAACATTCATATATAAAATAATAATTTAACAGAAACATTCATATATAAAATAATAATTTAACATTATTTATGTGAGGAGCAGACTGCTTTGAGTTTAACTCCATCACAGAACTCTCATCTTGAACAAGCATGAAGGCGACAGTGGAAAGAAAAAACTCCCTCATGAAGAAGAAACCTTTAGCAGAACCAGGCTCAGGACAAGTGGCCATCTGCTTCAACTGACTGGGTTTGGTAGTAACAGATACACAATGGCAGGTCAAGAATCACATGTTAAGATAGTCAATCAATCAATGAGCTTTATTTATATAGCACATTTTAAAAACCGCAGGGTTAGCCAAAGTGCTGTACAGTAAAACAAAAGATAGCTAACTAAAACGATAAAAATAAAATAAAAAAAAGCAGCATACAAAAATAAAAATACATACTGTATACCAGTCTCACTGCAGGTGGGTTAAAATGCCATAAAAGAACAAGATCACTAAAAAATACATATACCAGTCTCACTGCAGGTGGGTTAAAATGCCATAAAAGAACAAGATCACGTGTTAAAAGCCAAGGTATAAAAGTGTGTTTTTAAAAGGGATTTAAAAACAGGAAGAGAGGAGGCCTGTCTGACACTCAGTGGCAAATTGTTCCACAACCTGGGAGCAGCGACAGAAAACGCTCTGTCACCTCTGAACTTCAGCCTAGTTTTGGGCACTGTCAGCAGCAACTGATCAGCTGATCTTAGAGATCGGGGAGGGCAGTAGGGCTGAAGCAGCTCAGACAGATATGGTGGGGCAAGGTTGTTCAGGCATTTAAAAACAAATAGCAAAAGTTTAAAATGAATTCTGTAGTGCACAGGGAGCCAGTGAAGGGACGCCAGGATGGGAGTGATATGCTCACGCCTACGGGTCTGGGTTAAGAGGCGAGCAGCAGAGTTCTGCACGAGCTGCAGACGGGCGAGAGAGGTCTGGCTGATGCCTACATACAGTGCATTACAGTAATCAAGACGAGATGTAATAAAAGCGTGGATTAATTTCTCCAAGTCAGGTCTTGCTAGGATTGGTTTTACTTTTGCTATTTGGCGAAGCTGATAAAAACTTTTCTGAACAACACTGCTGATCTGTTTATCAAATTTAAAATCAGACTCAAACTTCACCCCCAGATTGGTGACAGAGTCCCTGAGATAACATGACAGTGAGCCAAGGTCTATGCTGGAAGAAGGACAGCAACTCGGTCTAAACATCATGACTTCAGTCTTGTTCTCGTTGAGACTAAGGAAGTTTAGAGAAAACCATGCCTTAACATCATTAAGGCAGGGTGTGAGTTGCTGGAGAGTATTGTTTTGTGCCAGGGGAAGGTAGATCTGGCAATCATCAGCATAGAAATGAAAAGAAATGCCATGTTTCCTAAAAATTGAGCCAAGTGGGAGTAAATAAAGAGCAAATAAAAGAGGGCCAAGGATGGAGCCCTGGGGTACGCCATGTGGAAGAGGAGCAGTGGAAGATATGAAATTGTCCATTTTTACACAAAAACTCCTATTGGTTAAATAGGACCTAAACCAATTGAGGGCGGCACCCCTGATGCCCACACAGTGCTCAAGACGAGAGATTAAAACCCTGTGGTCAACAGTGTCAAATGCAGCAGACAAATCTAAAAGCAATAAAACGACACACTTGCCAGAGTCTGTTAAAAGAAAAATATCATTCGAAACCCTTAAGAGTGCACTCTCTGTACTGTGGCGGGCTTTAAACCCAGACTGAAATGGCTCAGTGATACCATTGTCCTCTAAAAATGGTACCAGCTGGTTGTAAACAACCTTCTCTAATAACTTAGAAATAAAAGGGAGATTAGAGATGGGCCTGAAGTTGGAGCAGAGAGAGGGGTCAAGGCCTGTTTTTTTAAGTAGAGGGCGTACAAATGCATGTTTAAAAACTTCAGGTACCGTACCAGAGGAAAGACTGGAGTTAATAATCTGGAGTACACTTGGTCCTATTGTATAAAATACCTCCTTAAACAAACGAGGTGGGATGGAGTCTGCGGGGGAACCAGAGGGCCTCATATGACCAACTGTGTCCTCTAGAAAAGAGAAGGACACAGGCTCAAACTGATCAAAGACAGATGAGCAGTGTAGAGGAATGGAGGGGTCATATGAAGGCTGAGAAATACCTGCTCTGGTTGACACAATTTTATCAGTGAAGAAGTGAAGGAAACTTTCACAAACTTCACTGGAGGCGTCAAAACCAACAGATTTAGGAGCGTTGAGAACCATGTCTATAGTTTTGAACAGAACTCTGGGATTGTTACAGTTAGAAGAGATTACACCTGAGAGATATTTGTTCTTCTCAGCTTTTACAATTTCTTGATAATGTAACAGGCTCTCTTTGAAAATATCAAAAGAAACATGCAGCTGCTTGTTATTTTTCCACCTGCGTTCTGCTTTCCTGCACTCGCGCCTGGCCGCGCGCGTGACGTCACTCAGCCAGGGCTCGGGAGCAGGTCTGGTGCGCCGGCTCTTCAAAGGAGCGATCGTGTCCAGTGTTTGTGAACAAACAGAGTGGAAGCTGGAAACCAGTTCATCAATATTTAAACTAAGAGAGACTTCAGAGTTCTCCTCGCAGAGACCAAGAAACGTGGAGGAGAACAGGGCTGGAGAGGAGGAGTTGAACACGCGACAGCGCTCAGGAGGAGCGCGCACTTGAACTGGACAGTGTGTAGGAATGTCAAAAATGACCGGCTTATGATCCGAAAACACAGCGTCGCATATCTCCAAATTTGAGACCTCCAGACCGTGGGACAAGACCAAGTCGAGCGTGTGTCCAAGAATATGTGTAGAAGCGGACACGGATTGCACAAAATTAAAAGAGTCAATAACATTTAAAAAGCTCCTGGAGATGGGCTCATCAGGACAGTCTAAGTGAAAATTGAAATCTCCAAGTACTAGAACAAAGTCATATTTGAGCAAGATGTCGGCCAGAAATTCTGAAAAGTCATTTATAAAATCCTTATTGTACTTGGGTGATCGATAGATGACGACACACAAGATGACATGAGAGCGGCCGACTTCAAATGAGCAGTGTTCAAAACTTGTAAAAGACTGCAGGCAGACCTGACGGCATTTAAAATCATTTTTAAAAACAACTGCTATTCCTCCTCCTTTCTGACCCGACAGGCGCGGGCAATTAAAATAGCAGCAATCAGGAGGAGACAGTTCAATAAGAGCTGCGGGTTCATCAGCTCTCAGCCATGTCTCTGTCACGCAGAGGAAATCCAGATAGAAATAGAATCAAATGAAAACTATTCAATTTTAACAATTAATTTAATAAATGAGGTCAGTTTGTCCTCTAGTAGTCTAAGTCAGCCTTCAGACCTGAGACAGATGGAGAAGTTTTATCAGGAGTGGATCAGAACACCTGAGGTCAATTGGATCAGAACACCTGAGGTCAGATCCAGGAGTCTCAGAGTCAGATTAATCTCTGGATTGGTAGTTTGTCTCAGGATCAGGTTCATTAGTTTGTTTTGATCATTTTGTAACTTCTGAGGTATCTTGTGTTTTTTTTTTCTCCAACACATTGATTGTGCCTGTGTTCAGGATAAACTCTGCACATTGTTTGCTTCTGGTTATTTATTGGTTTATGAATTTGTTCTTCAGGTTCTCTGTCTTGGACTCTGCAGAACTTGGGTCCTTTCACCATCTTCGTCCCGATCAATGGAGGCTTCAGGGGAGTTCCTGTATGTTTCTGTGGGAACACAAAAACCTCAGGTGGATCCGATGAAACGCCACAAACCTTCTCGTGTTCTTTCATGTGTCCAGGTCAAACAGCTGACAGCAAACTCACTGAACACCAAGAACCTGCTCACTCCTGACCCAAGAACTGCCTCACCTGGCTGCTGGAGAGATCTCGTCTGAGGCGCTGAAGAACATGGCGGTTTTCTACACTCTGACAGGAAAATCAGCTGAGACTGACACATCGGTGAGTAACAGAACCCCGAGAGGAACAGCTGGAAGAAGGTGGGTGGTCCAGATGCAGGAGGATGTTGTGTGAAAAGACCTCTGATTGTTGGACCCCAGTCCAGTGGACAAGTCTTAACAAAGTTCATCTTAATGTGTGGTTCCAGGAAGATCAGACTAAAATCCGGCTTCACGGCAGCAGGAAGAAAAGTAGCATCGTCCAGTCTGACCTGGTAGCGTCCAACGGGGTGATCCATCTGATCGATAAGTTGATGGGCGACGTGTCCCCCACAGTGCAGAGCAACTTGGACGTGAGACAATCTAATGTTTGTGGTTCCCATCAGGAATGGCCTCTCTGCCTCAAGTTCTGCTTATTTTTACTGTCACTACTTTAACACAGTGTTGTTTATCCTCAGGAGAATCTGATGAAGATCATCGCTGACAACGGAAGGTTCCAGATGTTCAAGTCTTTACTGGAGGTTCTGTTTCTTTCATACATTCAGAACATGAAGAAGAACTGTTTGGATAAAATCACCAGGTGTTAAAATCACGTTAGAGCTCTGTGACTTGATCACATCCAGAGGATGAACCCTTGAGACCACTAAAACCTGACTCACTTGGTGAAGACAGTTGTAGATCCTGAGATCAGGACTTTGGTTTCAGACTATATCATGGACTTAGACCAGGGCTTGTCTTTGGATTGTAGTGAACATTTTGGACATCTGAAGATCTTGCAGGATACGTCTTCTGTGGTCTGTCTTTCGTCTCTTTGCTTCATCCTGATTGAACTCCCTGGCTGTTTGGTTCTGATGGTAGTCAGTTTGTTTTAATTCTGAAACTGCCAGAGTTTTGGGGAATCTTGTGTTTTTTTTGGTCTTTGTTCCCACTTAGGTTCTTTAGTAAGACAATGAGGGCTCGGGGGGTCCACTTAAGATCCTGCAGGACTGTCCTTGTTGGTTTGGTGAATTTTTTTTATTGACTTTAAATGTTTGTGGACCTCATGCTCCATGACCAGAAAATACCTGGCAGCTTCTAACATCCATCCATTCATCCATCCATCCATTTTCTTCTGCTTATTGCAAAGTCGGGTGTCGAGGGCAGCAGTTTGAGCAGGGAGTTCCAGACATCTCTTTCCACAGCCTCTTCCAGCTGTCATGAGTGGATTCCAAGGCGTTCCCAGGCCAACCAAGAGCCATAGTCTTTCCAGCATGTCCAGGGTCTTCTTCTTCCAGTCGGACATGCCCGAAGCATCTCCGTAGAGAGGCACCCAGGAAGCCTCATTACCAGATGCCTGAACCACCTCAACTGGCTCCTTTCGATGTGGAGGAGCAGCAGTTCTACTCTGAGTCTCTCCTGATAACTGAACTTCTCACCCTGTCTCTAAGTGAGAGTCCATCTACCCTGCGGAGGAAACTCATTTCAACCTCCTGGATCCACAATCTCATTCTTTCAGTCTCTACAGAGTTCATGACCAGAGGTGAGGGGAGGAACGTAGACCGACCAGTAAACAGAGAACTTTGTCTTACAGCTCAGCTCCCTCTTCACCATAACAGACCGTGCAGAGTCTGCAATGGTGCAGACACCATCTGTCAATCTCACGCTCCATTCTTTTAAAACTTTTTTATTTATTTATTCATTTTACATTAAAACCCAAAAGATGAAGAAAAACCATATCATAAATTGTGAAAGAATATATAAAATGAAAGGTGGCAGATAGAAGAAGAAATCTTATTTTGTCTGCCCCTTTTTTCAAAAACAAAACAAGTTCAAACAATAAATTCAAACAATAATCTTCCATAAATAACAGAGCAAAAGAGTAACTTTACACCAGCAGCAAATAAGTAGTACATTAAACACTTAACTAAAAGTTTTAGTATTTTGTTAACAGTTTAGTTTTGATAATTCTTTTGAACTTAATCATAGAGTTAACATCATTAACATCATTTCCCAAAACATTACACAATTCCACTCCCTGTATAGAAATAAACCTTCCCTTCAAACTAGTTCTATATCTTGGCTTTGCAAAAATGTCAGTTGCCTTTAGACTGTAGCAGCTTTCTCTCTTAACAAAATACATTTGAACATTTGAAGGTAGTGTATTCTTATGAGCCCTATACATTTCTAACAAAATATTATAGTCCACCAAATCATAAAACTTAAGTACTTTCAGTTGTTTAAATAATATATTTGATGTATGACAATAAGGTTTTCTAGAAATAATTCTCACCGCTCTTTTATGTAAAATAAAAATAGTTTGTTGTAGTTTTGCACGCTTTTCCCCAAACTTCCAGACAAAAAATTAAATGTGGAATGAAAATTGTATTAGATAGATAGATAGTTTTATTTGTCCCCGTAGGGAAATTAGTCTGCAACGTTGTCAGCAGGCATTTACATAAAGGACATACTTATACAAACATGACATTAACATCCATCATTACAGCAAAGACGTTTCAGCTCAGTAATTCATGATATCTTAGTATTATTTAATGATTTAATTGCTTGTGGTATGAAAGAAAATTTTGTTCTGTTTCTTGAGAATAAAGGAAGGCCATACCTTCGCCCTGAAGGAAGCAACTCAAATGAAGATCTTAGGGGATGTGTGTCGTCTGCTATAATCTTGTTTGCCTTCCTCATAACTCTGTCCATGTATATCTTTTCCATACTTGGCAGAGTGGTCCCTAACAGTTTGCTGGCTGTAGTTACTATACTTCTCAAGGATTTCTTCTGAGCCTCTGTAGCATTGCCAAACCAACATATGTTACAAAATGTTAAAATACCTTCAATAAAAGCAGAATAAAACATTAAAAGCATTGAGTTATTGACTCTAAAAGTACCCAGTTTCTTTAAAAAATACATCCTCTGCTGAGCCTTAGTGCAAATAAGGTCAGCCCATGAGTCCCACTTTAAGTGACAGTCCAGAACCACGCCCAGGTACTTGTAGCACGAGACAGTTTCAATCTTCTCTCCATTGATGGTTGTTGGAGAGAATGACTGAAGCTTCCTGAAGTCAATGGTCATTTCTTTTGTTTTGTCCGTGTTCAGAACCAGTTTCGATTGTTTGCACCAATTAATGAAGAAGTCCAGAACTGGTCCGTGCTCTTCTTCCTTGTCGTTTAAAAGGCTTACCAGGGCAGTGTCATCAGCATATTTAATTAAATGTCTATTTGGGAAAGTACTTCTGCAGGAGTTTGTGTACAGAATAAATAACAGTGAGGATAAAACACACCCTTGGGGAGAGCCAGTGCTGGTTGTTTTGTCAGAGAGTGTTGAACTCTTCATTTGTTGTTATACAACAGATGAAGAGCTTTATCATTAAACAAGTCCTTTAGTTTATACAGTACTGCAATAGATTTAGATAACTTAATTTTAACAGAATTTATATGCTGTTTCCACGACAGTTTGTCATCAACAATTACACACAAGAGCTTCACCCTTCCCTCATTCGTGAACAAAACCCAGAGATACTTGAACTCCACCACTTGAGGCAGAACCTCACCCTCAACCTGAAGAGAACAATACTGTACACCCTTTACTGACTGAGGACCATGGCCTCAGATTTGGAGGTGTTGATTCTCATCCCACCCACTTCACACTCTGCTGTGATCACGGCAGGATGAAGCCAACAGGACCACATCATCTGCAAAGAGCAGAGGTGGAATCCTGAGAGCACTGAACCAGAATTCCTCTGCCCCCTGGCTTAATCGAGAAACGTTATCCATAAAAGTTATGAACAGAATCTGTGACAATGGGCAGCCCTGAAGGGGTCCAACTGGCAGAGCAAACCAAACTCTAACACCACTTGTATGGGACCGGACAGCCCGTGACAATGGGCCTCCAATCCCATACTCATGGAGCACCCCCCACAGTGTACTACGAGGACATGGTCAAATGTCTTCCACAAAACACATGTAGGTTGGATGGGAAAACTCCCATGACCCCTTGAGGGCCCTAATGAGGATAAAGAGATGGTCCAGTGTTCCATGGCCAGTGCAGAACCCACATTGTTCTTCCAAGATCTGATGTTCGACCAATGATCGAACTCATTTCTACAGTACCCCTGAATAGACCTTACCAAGGAGGCTAAGGAGAGTGATGCCCCTTGGAGCGCACCCTCCAGTCCCCCTTTCTGATGAGGGGAACCACCACCTCACTCTGCCAATCCAGTGGTACTCCCCTGATGTTCACGCAATGTTGCAATGGAGTGACAACCAAGACAGCCCCACAACATCCAGCTTCTAACAACATAATAAAATGTATAAATATTTAATAAATTATGCAATAAGTTTTTGATAAAAGCAAGGAAAAAAATCAGTTAAATAATAAAAGTCCCAAGTTTATTCCCTTAGGTTTTAAATCCTCTGTCTTTGCAGAAAACCGATTTGGCATCAGTGATGGACCTTCCTGGACCAATGACCATCTTCGCTCCGACAGGTTCAGCATTTAAAGCAATGAAGGAAGGATACCTTCAGTACCTCAGTGGTGAAGACGTGAGGACAAATAAAACGGAAGAATGTTTGTTTTTTTAAGGTTTTGATGGGTTGGAACCATCAGCTGATGTTTTTTCTGATTCTTAGGGTTCCAGCAAACTGCTGGAGTTCCTCAGGAACCACATCGTTCCATCCGTCCAAGTGAGTCCAGCTGCATGCAAGTTGCCCTGTTCTTCCCAGAGGGTTCTAAGATCCCAGGCCAGCTGAGAAACAGTCTTTCCAGTGCGTCCCAAGTCTTCTCCAGGGTCTGCTCCCAGTCGTCTCGAGCAGCTTCCTGTGGAGGCGTCCAGGAGACATGCTTACCAGATGCCTGGACTGGTTCCTCTCCATGTGGAGGAGAAGTGGCAAATATTGGCATTAAGCTACTATTGCTCTAATTTTGGCTTTGGCTATGGTTTTCGTATTTTTACTACTGGTTTAGCTTGTTTTAGCTATTAGCTAATGTTGAGCTGAATTCACCTTTAGCAACAATTTAGCTCATTTTAGCTCTTTGCTACTGCTTTGCTTGTTTTAGTTTTTAGATACTGTTCTGTTAATTTTACCTTTAGCTGTTGTTCAGCTTGTTTTAGATTTTAGCTGTTTTTATCACTTGAGTGTCTGTTTGAATTGTTGTTGAACTTTAGTTCTGCTGCTTTGAACCAACACTAATTTCAGAAACACTGTTTTGGAAAAAAAGCCTTTTCTTCTTGTTTGTGTCTTAAAGATGGACGTTTATAACATCGTGTCCCGCCCCAGTATTGTGACAATGGCCAATCAGGCCCTGACGGTCAACGTGAAAAAAAACGTAAGTGTGACAGTTAAACTCGACTGTTTCACTTAAAGGTGCAATATGTAATTTCTGGAACATGCTGGAACTTAGGAAAATTTTGAACAGAGACACGTTTCTGGTTCCTCCCCCTCAGAGCCATATATGGCTCTGCTCTACCTTGCTCAAATTCAAGCTC
>JBBPBX010031697.1:0-23417 GCA_038048925.1 Garcialebias charrua | reverse complement strand
CTGTTTTTATTGGCTGATTCAAATTCAAGCTCTGTTTTTATTGGCTGGTTACAAACTCTGTTTTTATTGGCTGGTTAACGGCGGGTCACTCTGTGTTTTTAGTGTTTTTATAAATGCTGATAGAGAAGCAAGGGGACTATAGTTTTTTTTCAGAGATTACTTGTCTAAAATCAGTATGTCAGGAGGTAGTGACAGAGTAAAGAAATATGTTAAAAATATATTGTTAGAAAAGTTACATACAGCTCCTTTAACTGGAACAGAAAAGTGTGTTTGATTTAAATATGTTGTCTCAGTTCTCTGCAATTTTTATCATAGTTCTCTGCGTTTTTTATTGTAGTTCTCTGCATTTTTTACAGTAGTTCTCTGCAGTTTTTATCGTAGTTTTCTGTTGTTTTAACAGTGTTTATCTGCAGTTTTTACTGTTCTTTGCAGTTTTTATTGTACTTTGTTGTTCTCTGCAGCTTTTAATCATAGTTCTCTGCAGTTATCATTGTTCTCAGTTTTTTTAATCGTAGTCTCTGCAGTTTTTACCATACTTTTCTGCGCTTTTTACCGTAGTTCTTTGCAGTTTTAATTGTAGTTCTCTGCAGTTTGTTTGTAGTTCTCTGCAGTCTTTAATCATAGTTCTCTGTGTTTATATCGTAGTTCTCTGCAGTTTTTATCGTACAAAGTAGTTCTCTACATTTTTTATCGTAGTTCTTTGCACTTTTTATTGTAGTTCTCTGCAGTTTTTGTTGTCATTCTCTGCTGTTTTTAATCATCGTTCTCTGCAGTTTTTACCATAGTTCTCTGCAGTTTGTTTGTAGTTCTCTGCAGTTTTTTTAATCATAGTTCTCTACATTTTTTACCGTAGTTCTTTGCAGTTTTTATCGTAGTTCTCTGCAGTTTTTACTGTAGTTCTCTGCCGTTTTTATTGTCGTTTTCTACAGTTTTGATAATGGTTCTCTGCTGTTTTATCATAGTTTTCTGCCTTTTTTAACCATTGCTCTCTACAGTTTTTACCATAGTTCTCTGCAGTTTTTATTGTAGTTCTCTGCTGTTTTTAATCGTAGTTCTCTGCAATTTTTATCATAGTTCTCTGCAATTTTTACCGTAGTTCTCTGCAGTTTGTTTGTAGTTCTCTGCAGTTTTTTTTATCATTGTTCTCTGTGATTTTATAGTAGTTCTCTGCAGTTTTTAATCGTAGTTCTCTACAGTTTTTATCATAGTTCTCTACATTTTTACCATAGTTCTTTGCAGTCTTTATCATAGTTCTCTGCCGTTTTAACCGTAGTTCTCTGCAGTTTTTAACCATAGTTCTCTGCAGTTTTTATAGTAGTTCTCCACAGTTTTTATCATAGTTCTCTACTATGTTTATTGTAGTTCTCTGCAGTTTTTATTGTAGTTCTCTGCTGTTTTTAATCGTAGTTCTCTGCAATTTTTATCATAGTTCTCCGCAATTTTTACCGTAGTTCTCTGCAGTTTGTTTGTAGTTCTCTGCAGTTTTTTTTATCATTGTTCTCTGTGATTTTATAGTAGTTCTCTGCAGTTTTTAATCGTAGTTCTCTACAGTTTTTATCATAGTTCTCTACATTTTTACCATAGTTCTTTGCAGTCTTTATCATAGTTCTCTGCCGTTTTAACCGTAGTTCTCTGCAGTTTTTAACCATAGTTCTCTGCAGTTTTTAACCATAGTTCTCTGCAGTTTTTATTGTAGTTCTCCACAGTTTTTATCATAGTTCTCTCCTGTTTTATCATAGTTTTCTGCTGTTTTTAATCCATAGTTCTCCACAGTTTTTACCATAGTTCTTTGCTATGTTTATTGTATAGTTCTCTGCAGTTTTTATTGTAGTTCTTTGCTGTTTTTAATCGTAGTTCTCGGCAATTTTTATCATAGTTCTCTGCAATTTTACCGTAGTTCTCTGCAGTTTGTTTGTAGTTCTCTGCAGTTTTTTTTATCATTGTTCTCTGTGATTTTATAGTAGTTCTCTGCAGTTTTTAATCGTAGTTCTCTACAGTTTTTATCATAGTTCTCTACATTTTTACCATAGTTCTTTGCAGTCTTTATCGTAGTTCTCTGCCGTTTTAACCGTAGTTCTCTGCAGTTTTTAACCATAGTTCTCTGCAGTTTTTAACCATAGTTCTCTGCAGTTTTTATTGTAGTTCTCCACAGTTTTTATCATAGTTCTCTCCTGTTTTATCATAGTTTTATGCTGTTTTTATCCATAGTTCTCCACAATTTTTACCATAGTTCTCTGCAATGTTTATTGTGGTTCTCTGTCGTTTTTTAATCGAAGTTCTCTGCAGTTTTTAATCATAGTCAAAACTGTGGAACGATCTCCCTCTTCCCGTCAGACAAGCTCCTTCACTGTCCAGTTTTAAAACTCTTTTAAAAACACATTTTTACTCACTGGCTTTTAGCACAGACTGAATTTGTTCTGCACTGTTTTTATTGTTTTTATTGATCTTAATTTTTTAACAACTGTTTTATTTTTATGTGTTTAAATGTTCTTGATTTTATGTACAGCACTTTGTTGCAGCTGTGGTTGTTTTAAAGGGCTCTATAAAAAAAGTATTATTATAAAGTATTATTATAGTTCTGTGCTGTTTTTATCATAGTTCTCTCCTGTTTTTAACCGTAGTGCTCTACAGTTTTTACTGTAAACTTGGTGAATCTCACTGTGGTTTTCCCCTGTAACTTTTCTGGCTGTGGCTGATTCAGGGTCAGATTCTGATCAACAATGTAGCCGTGCTTGAGACCGCCCTGGCAGCTAAAAATGGACGTCTGTATGTGATGGCTGGAGTTCTGACTCCGCCCTCCATTGAACCTGTCCTGCCTCACAGGTGTGACCTCACAGAAACTAAGACCACTCAGGTGAGTGTGAGGACAACATGTCTACAAAGTGTTTTTTATTGTTCACACTGTTTGAATCTAACGTTCTACGTTGTGTGTTTTGTTTTTGAGGGGGCGTGTGTCAGTTGTTCTAAAGTTAGCCTGTCTCAGTGCTCCTCTGGGGTCTACACAGTAAGACCTTCTTATCTCACTGGATGTTTATGTGGAGGATAGAAGGTGGTTTGATGTAAAACACAGTGATCTTTGTTCATCAGGGCACCAACAACTTCGGATGTGTTTACATCATGCCCATGACTCCACCCATCAGACTCTCTGTCAAAGGTTGCTCTCCGGTTTGCAACACAACCATCATGGTACACAAGCACAGGTTTTGCAACCTTTATTGTAACCAAACCCAAGTAAATTAATTTACCCGTATGTTCAGACTCAGGCATGCTGTAAAGGTTTCTATGGTCCAGACTGCTCTCCCTGTCCAGGTGGATTTCAGGTACCTTGCTCAGGACATGGACAGGTACGCTCCACCGTCAGAGCACCTTGTAGAACCTCAGTTTTTGTGGCTGAACGAAGCTGAAATGTTTTGTTCAGTGTTTGGAAGGTATCGGAGGAAATGGATCCTGTATTTGTGGGGAAAACTTCCGAGGTTCTCGCTGTCAGTACTGTTCCTTGTCCAACAAATGTGGTCCGAACTGCGACACAAGTAGGTGGTAATCGAACAATGGAGCTGAATGATGATGCAAGATGGCCTGTGTGACCTTTCACCTGTATGTCCTCAGCATGCCCCTGTATCCACGGACGGTGTGACAATCGTCCCGACTCAGATGGTCGATGCAAACCAGACTCCTGTGTCCAGGGTTTCACTGGGCAGTTCTGCGAGCGACAGACGTCTCCCTGCGGCACCCTGGCCCAGTTCTGCCATGCCCACGCTGACTGTGACTTCAGTGATGGATCAGCCAGGTGAGTTTACTCACAAGAAGTTTTACCTCCAAGTAATTACATCCCCTTTACAGGAACAGAACCTTTACCAGACAAATATTTTCCTAACAAAATATTTCCATGTGGGAGCATTAACTTAAACACTTTACCCTCAAGAGTCTTTCCCCACAAGAATGTTGCTTCAACACTTTACTTACCCCACAGTGATATTTTGCTAGCTGAACATTTTCCCTACTTGAATTATTTCCCTAACACCCCCCCCCCCCCACACACACACACACCCATAGGAATCGTTCCCCACTGAAGCCACACAGCATTCTTTCTTCACATGAAACACTGAAACATTTCGTGCTGGGTTAAGAAAGTTTTAAGGATTCCTTCTGTGGCAACATAACAACTCTAACTGTTACTGAGACCCTCAATCTGACCCTGGATCCTGACTTAAGATGTTGACCATTCATCCTGACTCTGGGTACTGACCCTGGATCCTGACCTTGGATTCTGACCTTGGATTCTGACCCTGGATTCTGACCTTGGATTCTGACCTTGGTAATAGAAAGAAGAGGAATCTGACATGGAAGATGCTCTAGAAAAGAACCGGTCAGGAGTTGAAGACAGATAGAATATAATCTCGACAAGCTGTTGTTCCATTAACTGTTCCCAGGGCAATTAGGTCATCTCCAGTTTTATAAAACTCTGCCATCAGAGTTCAGGTAGATCCACCTAATGAAATGTATTGTGTCTCTGGATGCTCTGACCTCTTCCAGGTGTGTCTGTAGTCCTGGATTCCAGGGTGATGGGATCACCTGTGTAGAGTCAGATCCCTGCGCTCCTCCTCTCAGAGGCGGCTGTAGTATCAATGTAAGTTAAAAACATGTTTCCTGAACCCCCGTGCTGTTCCGTGTCACAGAGTTTACTGCCCCCTGCAGGCTAAATGCATAAAAACAGGTCCTGGTACACACATCTGTCAGTGTCTGACTGGATGGACAGAGGATGGAGATGAGTGTCAACCAATCAATAACTGCCATGGCCCTGAAAACGGAGGCTGCCATGCCCACGCCACCTGCATCTATGTCGGACCTGGACAGGTACCATCCACATAAACTGATGAACAGGGTGTGGATGGATGGAAGTATTGGTTTAAAGCAGAAATCAAGAAATGAAAAGTTGATTTTGTTTTTGTTCAGAGTGACTGCAGCTGCAAGTCCGGATACAAAGGAACAGGGTTTTTATGTGAGCCTGTGAATCAGTGTGTGACAGTCAATGGAGGCTGTCACTACCTGGTGAGTCCTTCTCATGTTCTAATTCAGGCAGATTACAGTAATCTGTTCTTAGACTGATAAACAGGTCACAGTTCATTCTGAATAAGAATCTGAGGACCAGCGCTGTTTTCGGTTACTGGTGTTCCTGTCTTTAGGCCAGCTGCCGACTTCTATCCTCTGGATGGACGTGTGTCTGTGATGACAGATATATTGGAAACGGGCACGTGTGTTTCGGTACCGTCGAACAGGTGAGGCAAGCACGTTTTTTATTCAGCTTCCTGACATCTTTAAATCCAGTCTGAGCTTGTTTTTCTGATGGTTTCAGGAGCTGATGACTCTACCCAATGCCTCACACTTCTTTTCCTGGACCACAGTGAGTTTCTGGCATTTATGACTTGCTAATGACCTGTTTCCCCCAGCCTCTAAGGTAGTAACCAATGAACCACAATTCCTAATGTGTCCAGTTACATTACTTTTTGTCTGTCTAAGCAGATCTCACTTGTAAATGAGTCTTCTAGGCTCAATGTGACTGTCTAAATAAAGGTTGAATGAATGAACCCAACTTAAGGAACCACAGACAGAATGGTTCATTGTTCTTGGCTGAACGTACCACTGATAAAGACATAAATCCTTGTTCTCATTGCTTTAAGCTGAAAGCACCATTGATGAAGTTGTCAATCTTGGTTCTCTTTGTTCTTGACTGAGGGTATCATTGATGAAAACAGATCCTGGCTGTCTTTGTACTTGGCTGAAGGTACCATTGGCACAAAGACTTAGCTCCTGGTTCTCATTGTTCTTAACTGAACGTACCATTGATAAAGACATAAATCCTTGTTGTCATTGTTTTAAGCTGAAGGTATCAATGATGAAGTCATAGATCTTGGTTCTATTTGTTCTTGGCTGAGTGTATCATTGATGAAGACAGATCCTGGTTCTATTCTCTGAAGAAGGTAACCTTGGCAAAGACTTAGATTCTTGTTTACATTGTTCTTGACTGAAGGTACCATTGAGGAAGCCATACATTCTGGTTCTTAATATAATTGGCTTAATGTACCATTAACAAAAACAGATCTGGGGTTTCTTTGTTTTTGGCTGAAGCTTCTATTCATGAAGTCATAGCTGCTGGTTCAAATCTCCATCCACAAGCTTCACAGACCTTCCTGCCATCTAGATCTGTCTCCTGTTGGAAATGTTCAGAGCATCAAGAGGAGTATCAGACCATCTGTTGTAGGCCCACATGGTGATGATTCCTGTAGCTATTTGGGGTTTGGACAGATTAAATTTTAGGAGACAAGGCTGGACCAGCAGGCAGCTGGGAGAACATCCTGTCTGAGTTTGACATCTTTTACTGTGTCTTCTCACAGGAGTCTGGTCTGTCTGGCTTACTGTCAGATCAGAACGTCACCCTCCTGGTTCCAACATCCGCTGCTGTCACTAAAATGTCCCCAGAGGACAGAACCTTTTGGACGTTGAAGGGGAACTTACCGAGCCTAATCAGGTTGCTCGTCTGAAGTCAGATTTGAAAGTTTATTAAAAGTAAACTCTTACAGCAGCTTTTTATTCTGTCTCACAGAAACCACATCATCTCTGGAAGCTACCCTCTGTCTGAGCTGAGAGACATGTCCTCTGTCATGTCCCTGCTGTCAACAACATTTCCTATTTCCTCCAGGGACCAGGTCAGAGGTCCAGATGAAGCCATAAATAATAGAAAATATCTGGTGTGGTTCTGTTTTGGTTTGAAACTGTCCAACATCTTTTGTTCTGTCAGGTGACATTTGTTGGTGGATCGACTATCATCACCTCAGATGTAGCTGCGACCAACGGACTGATCCACCTCATAGATCAGGTACCAGACCTGAGGACAACTCTCTGTCTCACCCAAGATGTCCTGAGGACAACTCTCTGTCTCACCCTAGATGTCCTGAGGACAACTCTCTGTCTCACCCTAGATGTCCTGAGGACAACTCTCTGTCTCACCCTAGATGTCCTGAGGACAACTCTCTGTCTCACCCTAGATGTCCTGAGGACAACTCTCTGTCTCACCCTAGATGTCCTGAGCAGAACTCTCTGTCTCACCCTAGATGTCCTGAGGACAACTCTCTGTCTCACCCTAGATGTCCTGAGGACAACTCTCTGTCTCACCCTAGATGTCCTGAGCAGAACTCTCTGTCTCACCCTAGATGTCCTGAGCAGAACTCTCTGTCTCACCCTAGATGTCCTGAGGACAACTCTCTGTCTCACCCTAGATGTCCTGAGGACAACTCTCTGTCTCACCCTAGATGTCCTGAGCAGAACTCTCTGTCTCACCCTAGATGTCCTGAGCAGAACTCTCTGTCTCACCCTAGATGTCCTGAGCAGAACTCTCTGTCTCACCCTAGATGTCCTGAGCAGAACTTTCTGTCTCACCCTAGATGTCCTGAGCAGAACTCTCTGTCTCACCCTAGATGTCCTGAGCAGAACTTTCTGTCTCACCCTAGATGTCCTGAGCAGAACTCTCTGTCTCACCCTAGATGTCCTGAGCAGAACTCTCTGTCTCACCCTAGATGTCCTCAGCAGAACTCTCTGTCTCACCCTAGATGTCCTGAGCAGAACTCTCTGTCTCACCCTAGATGTCCTGAGCAGAACTCTCTGTCTCACCCTAGATGTCCTGAGCAGAACTCTCTGTCTCACCCTAGATGTCCTGAGCAGAACTTTCTGTCTCACCCTAGATGTCCTGAGGACAACTCTCTGTCTCACCCTAGATGTCCTGAGGACAACTCTCTGTCTCACCCTAGATGTCCTGAGGACAACTCTCTGTCTCACCCTAGATATCCTGAGCAGAACTCTCTGTCTCACCCTAGATGTCCTGAGCAGAACTCTCTGTCTCACCCTAGATGTCCTGAGCAGAACTCTCTGTCTCACCCTAGATGTCCTGAGCAGAACTTTCTGTCTCACCCTAGATGTCCTGAGCAGAACTTTCTGTCTCACCCTAGATGTCCTCAGCAGAACTCTCTGTCTCACCCTAGATGTCCTGAGCAGAACTTTCTGTCTCACCCTAGATGTCCTGAGGAGAACTCTCTGTCTCACCCTAGATGTCCTGAGGAGAACTCTCTGTCTCACCCTAGATGTCCTGAGGAGAACTCTCTGTCTCACCCTAGATGTCCTGAGCAGAACTCTCTGTCTCACCCTAGATGTCCTGAGCAGAACTCTCTGTCTCACCCTAGATGTCCTGAGCAGAACTCTCTGTCTCACCCTAGATGTCCTCAGCAGAACTCTCTGTCTCACCCTAGATGTCCTGAGCAGAACTCTCTGTCTCACCCTAGATGTCCTCAGCAGAACTCTCTGTCTCACCCTAGATGTCCTGAGCAGAACTCTCTGTCTCACCCTAGATGTCCTGAGCAGAACTCTCTGTCTCACCCTAGATGTCCTGAGCAGAACTCTCTGTCTCACCCTAGATGTCCTGAGCAGAACTCTCTGTCTCACCCTAGATGTCCTCAGCAGAACTCTCTGTCTCACCCTAGATGTCCTGAGCAGAACTCTCTGTCTCACCCTAGATGTCCTCAGCAGAACTCTCTGTCTCACCCTAGATGTCCTGAGCAGAACTTTCTGTCTCACCCTAGATGTCCTGAGCAGAACTCTCTGTCTCACCCTAGATGTCCTGAGCAGAACTCTCTGTCTCACCCTAGATGTCCTGAGCAGAACTCTCTGTCTCACCCTAGATGTCCTGAGCAGAACTCTCTGTCTCACCCTAGATGTCCTGAGCAGAACTTTCTGTCTCACCCTAGATGTCCTGAGCAGAACTCTCTGTCTCACCCTAGATGTCCTCAGCAGAACTCTCTGTCTCACCCTAGATGTCCTGAGCAGAACTCTCTGTCTCACCCTAGATGTCCTGAGCAGAACTCTCTGTCTCACCCTAGATGTCCTGAGCAGAACTCTCTGTCTCACCCTAGATGTCCTGAGCAGAACTCTCTGTCTCACCCTAGATGTCCTCAGCAGAACTCTCTGTCTCACCCTAGATGTCCTCAGCAGAACTTCTGTCTCACCCTAGATGTCCTGAGCAGAACTCTCTGTCTCACCCTAGATGTCCTGAGCAGAACTCTCTGTCTCACCCTAGATGTCCTGAGCAGAACTTTCTGTCTCACCCTAGATGTCCTGAGCAGAACTCTCTGTCTCACCCTAGATGTCCTCAGCAGAACTTTCTGTCTCACCCTAGATGTCCTCAGCAGAACTTTCTGTCTCACCCTAGATGTCCTGAGCAGAACTCTCTGTCTCACCCTAGATGTCCTGAGCAGAACTTTCTGTCTCACCCTAGATGTCCTGAGCAGAACTCTCTGTCTCACCCTAGATGTCCTCAGCAGAACTCTCTGTCTCACCCTAGATGTCCTGAGCAGAACTCTCTGTCTCACCCTAGATGTCCTCAGCAGAACTTTCTGTCTCACCCTAGATGTCCTCAGCAGAACTTTCTGTCTCACCCTAGATGTCCTGAGCAGAACTCTCTGTCTCACCCTAGATGTCCTGAGCAGAACTTTCTGTCTCACCCTAGATGTCCTGAGCAGAACTCTCTGTCTCACCCTAGATGTCCTCAGCAGAACTCTCTGTCTCACCCTAGATGTCCTGAGCAGAACTCTCTGTCTCACCCTAGATGTCCTCAGCAGAACTCTCTGTCTCACCCTAGATGTCCTCAGCAGAACTTCTGTCTCACCCTAGATGTCCTGAGCAGAACTCTCTGTCTCACCCTAGATGTCCTCAGCAGAACTCTCTGTCTCACCCTAGATGTCCTGAGCAGAACTCTCTGTCTCACCCTAGATGTCCTCAGCAGAACTCTCTGTCTCACCCTAGATGTCCTGAGCAGAACTCTCTGTCTCACCCTAGATGTCCTCAGCAGAACTCTCTGTCTCACCCTAGATGTCCTGAGCAGAACTCTCTGTCTCACCCTAGATGTCCTCAGCAGAACTCTCTGTCTCACCCTAGATGTCCTCAGCAGAACTTTCTGTCTCACCCTAGATGTCCTGAGCAGAACTTTCTGTCTCACCCTAGATGTCCTGAGCAGAACTTTCTGTCTCACCCTAGATGTCCTGAGCAGAACTTTCTGTCTCACCCTAGATGTCCTGAGCAGAACTCTCTGTCTCACCCTAGATGTCCTGAGCAGAACTTTCTGTCTCACCCTAGATGTCCTGAGCAGAACTTTCTGTCTCACCCTAGATGTCCTGAGCAGAACTCTCTGTCTCACCCTAGATGTCCTGAGCAGAACTCTGTCTCACCCTAGATGTCCTGAGCAGAACTCTCTGTCTCACCCTAGATGTCCTGAGCAGAACTCTCTGTCTCACCCTAGATGTCCTGAGCAGAACTCTCTGTCTCACCCTAGATGTCCTGAGCAGAACTCTCTGTCTCACCCTAGATGTCCTCAGCAGAACTTTCTGTCTCACCCTAGATGTCCTGAGCAGAACTCTCTGTCTCACCCTAGATGTCCTCAGCAGAACTTTCTGTCTCACCCTAGATGTCCTGAGCAGAACTTTCTGTCTCACCCTAGATGTCCTGAGCAGAACTCTCTGTCTCACCCTAGATGTCCTCAGCAGAACTCTCTGTCTCACCCTAGATGTCCTGAGCAGAACTCTCTGTCTCACCCTAGATGTCCTGAGCAGAACTCTCTGTCTCACCCTAGATGTCCTGAGCAGAACTTTCTGTCTCACCCTAGATGTCCTGAGCAGAACTCTCTGTCTCACCCTAGATGTCCTCAGCAGAACTCTCTGTCTCACCCTAGATGTCCTCAGCAGAACTTTCTGTCTCACCCTAGATGTCCTGAGCAGAACTTTCTGTCTCACCCTAGATGTCCTGAGCAGAACTTTCTGTCTCACCCTAGATGTCCTGAGCAGAACTTTCTGTCTCACCCTAGATGTCCTGAGCAGAACTTTCTGTCTCACCCTAGATGTCCTGAGCAGAACTTTCTGTCTCACCCTAGATGTCCTGAGCAGAACTTTCTGTCTCACCCTAGATGTCCTGAGCAGAACTCTCTGTCTCACCCTAGATGTCCTGAGCAGAACTCTCTGTCTCACCCTAGATGTCCTGAGCAGAACTCTCTGTCTCACCCTAGATGTCCTGAGCAGAACTTCTGTCTCACCCTAGATGTCCTGAGCAGAACTTTCTGTCTCACCCTAGATGTCCTGAGCAGAACTCTCTGTCTCACCCTAGATGTCCTGAGCAGAACTCTCTGTCTCACCCTAGATGTCCTGAGCAGAACTCTCTGTCTCACCCTAGATGTCCTGAGCAGAACTCTCTGTCTCACCCTAGATGTCCTGAGCAGAACTCTCTGTCTCACCCTAGATGTCCTGAGCAGAACTCTCTGTCTCACCCTAGATGTCCTGAGCAGAACTCTCTGTCTCACCCTAGATGTCCTGAGCAGAACTCTCTGTCTCACCCTAGATGTCCTCAGCAGAACTCTCTGTCTCACCCTAGATGTCCTGAGCAGAACTTTCTGTCTCACCCTAGATGTCCTGAGCAGAACTTTCTGTCTCACCCTAGATGTCCTCAGCAGAACTCTCTGTCTCACCCTAGATGTCCTGAGCAGAACTTTCTGTCTCACCCTAGATGTCCTCAGCAGAACTCTCTGTCTCACCCTAGATGTCCTGAGCAGAACTTTCTGTCTCACCCTAGATGTCCTGAGCAGAACTCTCTGTCTCACCCTAGATGTCCTGAGCAGAACTTTCTGTCTCACCCTAGATGTCCTGAGCAGAACTTTCTGTCTCACCCTAGATGTCCTGAGCAGAACTCTCTGTCTCACCCTAGATGTCCTGAGCAGAACTCTCTGTCTCACCCTAGATGTCCTGAGCAGAACTCTCTGTCTCACCCTAGATGTCCTGAGCAGAACTCTCTGTCTCACCCTAGATGTCCTGAGCAGAACTCTCTGTCTCACCCTAGATGTCCTCAGCAGAACTCTCTGTCTCACCCTAGATGTCCTGAGCAGAACTCTCTGTCTCACCCTAGATGTCCTCAGCAGAACTCTCTGTCTCACCCTAGATGTCCTGAGCAGAACTCTCTGTCTCACCCTAGATGTCCTCAGCAGAACTCTCTGTCTCACCCTAGATGTCCTGAGCAGAACTCTCTGTCTCACCCTAGATGTCCTGAGCAGAACTCTCTGTCTCACCCTAGATGTCCTGAGCAGAACTCTCTGTCTCACCCTAGATGTCCTGAGCAGAACTCTCTGTCTCACCCTAGATGTCCTCAGCAGAACTTTCTGTCTCACCCTAGATGTCCTGAGCAGAACTTTCTGTCTCACCCTAGATGTCCTCAGCAGAACTCTCTGTCTCACCCTAGATGTCCTCAGCAGAACTCTCTGTCTCACCCTAGATGTCCTGAGCAGAACTTTCTGTCTCACCCTAGATGTCCTGAGCAGAACTTTCTGTCTCACCCTAGATGTCCTGAGCAGAACTCTCTGTCTCACCCTAGATGTCCTGAGCAGAACTTTCTGTCTCACCCTAGATGTCCTGAGCAGAACTTTCTGTCTCACCCTAGATGTCCTGAGCAGAACTTTCTGTCTCACCCTAGATGTCCTGAGCAGAACTTTCTGTCTCACCCTAGATGTCCTGAGCAGAACTTTCTGTCTCACCCTAGATGTCCTGAGCAGAACTTTCTGTCTCACCCTAGATGTCCTGAGCAGAACTTTCTGTCTCACCCTAGATGTCCTGAGCAGAACTCTCTGTCTCACCCTAGATGTCCTGAGCAGAACTCTCTGTCTCACCCTAGATGTCCTGAGCAGAACTTTCTGTCTCACCCTAGATGTCCTGAGCAGAACTTTCTGTCTCACCCTAGATGTCCTCAGCAGAACTCTCTGTCTCACCCTAGATGTCCTGAGCAGAACTTTCTGTCTCACCCTAGATGTCCTGAGCAGAACTTTCTGTCTCACCCTAGATGTCCTGAGCAGAACTTTCTGTCTCACCCTAGATGTCCTGAGCAGAACTTTCTGTCTCACCCTAGATGTCCCGAGCAGAACTTTCTGTCTCACCCTAGATGTCCTGAGCAGAACTTTCTGTCTCACCCTAGATGTCCTGAGCAGAACTCTCTGTCTCACCCTAGATGTCCCGAGCAGAACTTTCTGTCTCACCCTAGATGTCCTGAGCAGAACTTTCTGTCTCACCCTAGATGTCCTGAGCAGAACTTTCTGTCTCACCCTAGATGTCCTGAGCAGAACTTTCTGTCTCACCCTAGATGTCCTGAGCAGAACTTCTGTCTCACCCTAGATGTCCTGAGCAGAACTTTCTGTCTCACCCTAGATGTCCTGAGCAGAACTTTCTGTCTCACCCTAGATGTCCTGAGCAGAACTTTCTGTCTCACCCTAGATGTCCTGAGCAGAACTTTCTGTCTCACCCTAGATGTCCTGAGCAGAACTTTCTGTCTCACCCTAGATGTCCTGAGCAGAACTTTCTGTCTCACCCTAGATGTCCTGAGCAGAACTTTCTGTCTCACCCTAGATGTCCTGAGCAGAACTTTCTGTCTCACCCTAGATGTCCTGAGCAGAACTTTCTGTCTCACCCTAGATGTCCTGAGCAGAACTTTCTGTCTCACCCTAGATGTCCTGAGCAGAACTCTCTGTCTCACCCTAGATGTCCTGAGCAGAACTTTCTGTCTCACCCTAGATGTCCTGAGCAGAACTTTCTGTCTCACCCTAGATGTCCTGAGCAGAACTTTCTGTCTCACCCTAGATGTCCTGAGCAGAACTTTCTGTCTCACCCTAGATGTCCTGAGCAGAACTTTCTGTCTCACCCTAGATGTCCTGAGCAGAACTTTCTGTCTCACCCTAGATGTCCTGAGCAGAACTTTCTGTCTCACCCTAGATGTCCTGAGCAGAACTTTCTGTCTCACCCTAGATGTCCTGAGCAGAACTTTCTGTCTCACCCTAGATGTCCTGAGCAGAACTTTCTGTCTCACCCTAGATGTCCTGAGCAGAACTTTCTGTCTCACCCTAGATGTCCTGAGCAGAACTTTCTGTCTCACCCTAGATGTCCCGAGCAGAACTCTCTGTCTCACCCTAGATGTCCTGAGCAGAACTTTCTGTCTCACCCTAGATGTCCTGAGCAGAACTTTCTGTCTCACCCTAGATGTCCTGAGCAGAACTTTCTGTCTCACCCTAGATGTCCCGAGCAGAACTCTCTGTCTCACCCTAGATGTCCTGAGCAGAACTTTCTGTCTCACCCTAGATGTCCTGAGCAGAACTCTCTGTCTCACCCTAGATGTCCTGAGCAGAACTTTCTGTCTCACCCTAGATGTCCTGAGCAGAACTTTCTGTCTCACCCTAGATGTCCTGAGCAGAACTCTCTGTCTCACCCTAGATGTCCCGAGCAGAACTTTCTGTCTCACCCTAGATGTCCTGAGCAGAACTTTCTGTCTCACCCTAGATGTCCTGAGCAGAACTTTCTGTCTCACCCTAGATGTCCCGAGCAGAACTTTCTGTCTCACCCTAGATGTCCTGAGCAGAACTTTCTGTCTCACCCTAGATGTCCTGAGCAGAACTTTCTGTCTCACCCTAGATGTCCTGAGCAGAACTTTCTGTCTCACCCTAGATGTCCTGAGCAGAACTTTCTGTCTCACCCTAGATGTCCTGAGCAGAACTTTCTGTCTCACCCTAGATGTCCTGAGCAGAACTTTCTGTCTCACCCTAGATGTCCTGAGCAGAACTTTCTGTCTCACCCTAGATGTCCTGAGCAGAACTTTCTGTCTCACCCTAGATGTCCTGAGCAGAACTCTCTGTCTCACCCTAGATGTCCTGAGCAGAACTTTCTGTCTCACCCTAGATGTCCTGAGCAGAACTTTCTGTCTCACCCTAGATGTCCTGAGCAGAACTTTCTGTCTCACCCTAGATGTCCCGAGCAGAACTCTCTGTCTCACCCTAGATGTCCTGAGCAGAACTCTCTGTCTCACCCTAGATGTCCTGAGCAGAACTCTCTGTCTCACCCTAGATGTCCTGAGCAGAACTTTCTGTCTCACCCTAGATGTCCTGAGCAGAACTTTCTGTCTCACCCTAGATGTCCTCAGCAGAACTCTCTGTCTCACCCTAGATGTCCGAGCAGAACTTTCTGTCTCACCCTAGATGTCCTGAGCAGAACTTTCTGTCTCACCCTAGATGTCCTGAGCAGAACTCTCTGTCTCACCCTAGATGTCCCGAGCAGAACTTTCTGTCTCACCCTAGATGTCCTGAGCAGAACTTTCTGTCTCACCCTAGATGTCCTGAGCAGAACTTTCTGTCTCACCCTAGATGTCCCGAGCAGAACTTTCTGTCTCACCCTAGATGTCCTGAGCAGAACTTTCTGTCTCACCCTAGATGTCCCGAGCAGAACTTTCTGTCTCACCCTAGATGTCCTGAGCAGAACTTTCTGTCTCACCCTAGATGTCCTGAGCAGAACTTTCTGTCTCACCCTAGATGTCCTGAGCAGAACTTTCTGTCTCACCCTAGATGTCCTGAGCAGAACTTTCTGTCTCACCCTAGATGTCCTGAGCAGAACTTTCTGTCTCACCCTAGATGTCCTGAGCAGAACTTTCTGTCTCACCCTAGATGTCCTGAGCAGAACTTTCTGTCTCACCCTAGATGTCCTGAGCAGAACTCTCTGTCTCACCCTAGATGTCCCGAGCAGAACTTTCTGTCTCACCCTAGATGTCCTGAGCAGAACTTTCTGTCTCACCCTAGATGTCCTGAGCAGAACTTTCTGTCTCACCCTAGATGTCCCGAGCAGAACTTTCTGTCTCACCCTAGATGTCCTGAGCAGAACTTTCTGTCTCACCCTAGATGTCCCGAGCAGAACTTTCTGTCTCACCCTAGATGTCCTGAGCAGAACTTTCTGTCTCACCCTAGATGTCCCGAGCAGAACTTTCTGTCTCACCCTAGATGTCCTGAGCAGAACTTTCTGTCTCACCCTAGATGTCCCGAGCAGAACTTTCTGTCTCACCCTAGATGTCCTGAGCAGAACTTTCTGTCTCACCCTAGATGTCCTGAGCAGAACTTTCTGTCTCACCCTAGATGTCCCGAGCAGAACTTTCTGTCTCACCCTAGATGTCCTGAGCAGAACTTTCTGTCTCACCCTAGATGTCCTGAGCAGAACTTTCTGTCTCACCCTAGATGTCCTGAGCAGAACTTTCTGTCTCACCCTAGATGTCCTGAGCAGAACTTTCTGTCTCACCCTAGATGTCCTGAGCAGAACTCTCTGTCTCACCCTAGATGTCCTGAGCAGAACTTTCTGTCTCACCCTAGATGTCCTGAGCAGAACTTTCTGTCTCACCCTAGATGTCCTGAGCAGAACTTTCTGTCTCACCCTAGATGTCCTGAGCAGAACTTCTGTCTCACCCTAGATGTCCTGAGCAGAACTCTCTGTCTCACCCTAGATGTCCTGAGCAGAACTTTCTGTCTCACCCTAGATGTCCTGAGCAGAACTCTCTGTCTCACCCTAGATGTCCTGAGCAGAACTCTCTGTCTCACCCTAGATGTCCGAGCAGAACTTTCTGTCTCACCCTAGATGTCCTGAGCAGAACTTTCTGTCTCACCCTAGATGTCCCGAGCAGAACTCTCTGTCTCACCCTAGATGTCCTGAGCAGGACTCTCTGTCTCACCCTAGATGTCCCATTTGGCCTCAGCTCTTTGTTCCTGTCTCCAGGTGCTGATACCTGACAGGAAGCAGAGTGGAGGTCTACTGGAAACGCTTACTCTCTGGCCTGAGTTCTCGCTCTTCAGATCCTACCTGATTGTACGAACACACACACACACACACACACACACACACACACACACACACACACACACACATTCTTGTACTCCCCACATAGTGAGGACCAAGTAAAAACACCAGCAGAGTGAGGACCACTAGTTCTGAATGACTTAGAAAGAGTGTGAGAGCAATTTTGGACACTAGATGTCACCCACCCACTAAACACTCCCTCAGACATTGCAGAACAGCAACATTTTGAAAAAAGATTTTGACCATCAAATTGAGGACCGATAGGTGTGTGAAAAAAGGTATTTAACCAGCCAAGTGGGGACCGTTTAGTGTGTGAATGCCTATTATGCTCTAACCTTCTGTTCTACTACTTTAAAGATCAGTTTTAGTTTTGTTAGGTTTGGTTTATTTTCACATTAGCTATTTTAACATGTTTTCTGCATTTTTTTAACCAATTGTTAACCAATTTAACATTTGTTAAACTATTTTTGGTTGCTTACATCTCTTTTAAAACCTATGGAACACTTTAAAGGGTCATTTAGCCTTTTGTAGTTTCTGTTTTTGGCCAGTTAAACTATTTGTTTAAGCATTTTAAACTTATGTACACCATTTTAAACATGTACTTTCTTTGAGTGAGTTATAATTACTTCGTTTGTTTAGCTATTTTAAATGTTTTCTTTATTTTTCAAGTAACTGGTAACCAATTTAACATTTGTTAAACAAATTTTAGCTTCCCTACAGCACTCCTTTAGATTATTTTTTAACAATTTAAAGGGCCATTTCATCTTTTAAAGCTTCAGGTTAGCTTTTTTTTGGCTTGTTCAACCATTTATTTTTTCTCAAATATCCATCCATCCATCCATTTTCTTCCGCTTATCCGGGGTCGGGTCGCGGGGGTAGCAGCCTAAGTAGGGAGGCCCAGACTTCCCTCTCCCCAGCCACTTGGAGCAGCTCCTCTGGGGGAATCCCAAGGCGTTCCCAGGCCAGCCGAGAAACATAGTCCCTCCAGCGTATCCTGGGTCTTCCTCTGGGTCTCCTCCCGGTGGGACATGCCCGGAACACCTCACCAGGGAGGCGTCCAGGAGGCATCCTAACCAGATGCCCGAGCCACCTCAACTGGCTCCTCTCGATGTGGAGAAGCAGCGGCTCTACTCCGAGTCCCTCCCGGATGACTGAGCTTCTCACCCTATCTCTAAGGGAGAGTCCAGCCACCCTGCGGAGAAAACTCATTTCAGCCGCTTGTATCCGAGATCTTGTTCTTTCGGTCATAACCCAAAGCTCATGACCATAGATGAGGGTGGGAACGTAGATCGATCGGTAAATTGAGAGCTTTGCCTTTTGACTCAGCTCTCTCTTCACCACGACAGACCGGTACAGCGCCCGCTTCACTGCGGACGCTGCACCTATCCGCCTATCGATCTCACGCTCCAGTTTTCCCTCATTCGTGAACAAGATCCCGAGATACTTAAACTCCTCCACTTGGGTAAGGACCTCCTCCCCGACCCGGAGAGGGCACGCTACCCTTTTCCGGCTCAAGACCATGGCCTCGGATTTGGAGGAACTGATCCTCATCCCGGCCGTATCACATTCAGCTGCAAACCGCTCCAGCGAAAGCTGTAGATCACGAGCTGATGAAGCCAATAGGACCACATCATCTGCAAAAAACAGAGAAGCGATTCTAAGGCCACCAAAACGGATCCTCTGAACACCTTGGCTGCGCCTAGAAATTCTGTCCATAAAAGTTATAAACAGAATCGGTTTTTTTCTCAAATATATACAGATCAATTACACCGCCTGGATAGAGTGAATATAATTGTAATTGGATGAGAAGCATAAATATATATCATTCTACCTTTCTATTGGTTTGTAAGATCCATCACACCTGAACATGACAAAAATCACATCACACTAGAGGAGGACATGTCGAATGTACGTAGTCTAGTATGAAGATGAACGTGGCAGAGATATACCAGTATATATAGCAGAAACAGGTAGATCAGTGCATAAACATTAACATTTTAATATACCATTATAGTCATTGTGGACTTTAGAAAAGTGTTTTTGGAAGAAGTCCCCTCCCAAATTTTATTTTGGAAATTGTAATAGCTCACTTTTACTCAATATTTTACTTTTAATACTTAAGTATATTTTATATGAGAAATTTACTTTTGTTACTTAAGTACAGTAAATGTACGGTACTTTATGACTTTAAGTCAAGTAATACTCTTAAAGTAAAATTTACTTTGGTAAAAGTTAGATAGTTGAACTTTTACACAAGTAACACTTTGAGATACTTTATACAACACTGACTATAAGTGAAGCTCACTTTTCACAATTTAAAATGAATCTCACACAACACTATACTTAAAACATTAAAGGTAGCTTGAGTTCATGTTTTTCATTACACCTGATGATAAAACATTTTCTACTAAGAGTAGATTAGATTGCACAGTGAATAACATCAACAGAGCCTTTGCACATATCTGTATAATGAAATAATTCTAAATTGAAAATAAAAACTGGAATGTGTCAGTGAAAAAAGAGGCCTTTTTAAAAATAAAAATATAAGATTTGCCACTGATAAAAATGGGCCTCTTCATTAAAAAGTAAAATTGTCCCAGTGACAAATAGGGCTTGTCCCTAAATAAAGAGAACTGTCCATACCCTTACCAAAAAGAAGTATACTTTAAGTATATGTTGTTAAGTATACTTAAGTATATAAAGTATATGTCTCTAAGTGTACTTTTAAGTATACTCACAGTTTACTTACAATATACTTTTTTGCGACTAAATTGGCCTATCTTAAGTTTATTGTAGTATACTTAAAGTATACTAGTAGTACACTTTTTATTAGACTTCCAATGTACTTATAGTGTACTTCAAGTTCATATTTTAGTTTATTGAAGTATACTTAAAGTATACTAGTAGTACACTTTTTATTAGACTTCCAATGTACTTATAGTGTACTTCAAGTTCATATTTTAGTTTATTGAAGTATACTTAAAGTATACTAGTAGTACACTTTTTATTAGACTTCCAATGTACTTATAGTGTACTTCAAGTTCATATTTTAGTTTATTGAAGTATACTTAAAGTATACCACTAGTACACTTTTTCATACTCCCAATGCACTTGCTATTTACTTCTAGTTTACAGTTTATTTTATCATTTAAGTTAAATTTTTGAATTTCTAAAACTAATACCGTGTTGTCATTGTAATTGTTAGGTTACACTTGTAAGTTTGCTTAACAATACTTGCACAATACTATTTATATGCTAAAAATTATTTTTTAAAGTATTCTGAAAGATATGTTTACAAAGTCATAAAACAAGGTCTTGAGAACTTCAATATTTTTATATAAAATTAAGGTGCAGCTCAAAAACCGTTTACAAAACAGCAGCATTTAAAATGAATCCCTTCCAAGTTTTAAAAATTGAAAAGGAAAAGGTGCACATTTGCATTTCAAGGTGTAAACATAAAGTCCAGGGGCCTCATGTATCAACGGTGCGTACGCACAAATACCTTGCGTACGCCATTTTCCACGCAAAACTCCGTATGTATCAAAACAGAATTGAACGTGGAAATGTACGCAGCCCCACGGCAACTCCAAGGCTGGCGTACGCACGTTTCTGTGGTTTTGGTTCCATTGGCGACACTTACAGGTGATTCTGAGAAACTGTTCATGATGTGAAAATAATTATTATTCCCACCAAACACACATGATTAACAATTATTACATCAACATGGACGCAATTAGATGAGTGGATACAAAAGCATGCGCAAAATATTGGCAACAATATTGACAACAATGGTCTTATGAGTTCTCAAGGTTGTTGGTGCCTGTCGTGGTGGCAACCCTCAAACCCGGTGGTGGACACCGGCGGTGAGGGATGCTGTCAGGCTGAAGAAGGAGTCCTATTGGGCCTTTTTGGCCTGTGGGACCCCGGAAGCAGCAGATAGGTGCCGACAGTCCAAGCGGCATGCGGCTCGGGTTGTTGCTGAGGCAAAAACTCGGGCGTGGGAGGAGTTCGGAGAGGCCATGGAGAATGACTTCCGTATGGCTTCGAGGCGATTCTGGTCCACCATCCGGCGTCTCAGGGGGGGGGAAGCGGTACACGACCAACACCATTTATGGTAGGGATGGCGTGCTGTTGACCTCAACTCGGGATGTTGTGAGTCGGTGGGTGGAGTAGTTCGAAGACCTCCTCAATCCTACTGGCATGTCTTCCACTGAGGAAGCAGAGCCAGTATCTCGAATATGTTGTTGTTTTAAAATTAGCTCTTTTTTAATTACTCATTTGACTTCCTGTTAGTGCTAGCTTAAGATAACTTACCGAAAGCCCTCTGCGCGCGCCGCCATTTGCTGCTCCTTTTAGCATTAGCCCACCTCCGAGGCTAATGATAGCTCTTCCTCCTCCGGCACACCGCCAGTTAACCGCTCGTTGCATGCGGCGCTTTTGGGAGCGATCGCTGCTTCAGTCCACACACACACAAAGTTCACCGAGTGTCTCCAGTTAATTTATCCGTATGAGGCAACCTCTGACCGGACCCCACGGACCTCAAAAGCCAGCAGCTTCCAGCAGTTCCCGCACGCAGATGGTCCCTTCGCCGGCGGTCTGCTCGTTTTATTTCTGCCGGCTGCGCGTTGGGAGCGATCGCTAAAAATTGAACTGAAACGTAAAAATAACAATTATACTTTATTTATAAAGCCATTTAAAACAACCACAGCTGCAACAAAGTGCTGTACACATGAAATTAAGAACATTTAAACAAAAGATGAGATGAAATCAGGAATCAGGTGAGGGGCTGGACTCAGGTTTGGTGTGGGTTGTGGCTGCGGTTTGTGATGTCACAAACCACAGGAAGTGAGAATGAAGTGTTTCTATCACAGACAAATAAATCTACTTAGAGTAAATAAACCACTGGGTGCATTTCTTTGGCCTTAGGACTGTTGTTTTTAATCACAGACAAATAAATCTACTTAGAGTAAATAAACCACTGGGTGCATTTCTTTGGCCTTAGGACTGTTTTTTTATGAAGTACATACCCAAAGTTGAGTAAAAAAACCATTAAAAAGTGAATTTTGAATCTGTGGTCCACTTTAAAGACAAAAAAACAACTTGACTTTATTTGTAACAAAAGACGTTTTGCTTCTCATCTGAGGAGCTTTCTCAGTTCAAAGAACAGAGAGTGTGGGGGTTCAAATGATCTATATGAACTATACTTTTTTTAAGTTAAAAAGTTAAAGACAAAAAAAAATTACTGGACTTTATTTGTAACAGAAGACGTTTTGCTTCTCATCTGATAAGCTTTCTCAGTTCAAAGAACAGAGAGTGTGGGGGTTCGAATGATAAAGCTGAGACTCAGGTTTGCATATGAATCTACTCTCAGCTGCTGAGCTAAGCTAGATGCATGCAGATTGCCCTAGCAATTCCTCACAATAGGGGTTAGTTACGGTCTTTGTTGGTGTGAACCACATAGGACTGAGTGAAGCCACTCTGGTATGACATGAATTGTGTGAAACATAGGACTGAGTGAAGCCACTCTGGTATGACATGAATTTATTGATAGGTCTGAAAATGATACATTAGGTCTAAAGCTGCATTAGACTCTGACTTTTTAAAGAGCAAGTCATGTTTTTCATTTTGCTCTGTATGTTTTATGTTTAAATTTTAAGTGCACATGTGTGTTTTTGGTTTTGTTATGCAGGGAAAAAACTTCATATTATTTCTGAAACATTTGTACAGTGACAGCTATTTGTTAAAAAATGTGCCTGTGTGACAATTGGGACCAAGCTTTGACTCAGAAAAAAAAATTTACTTTATGGAAAGAAGATCAGTTCTTCCAAATCCGAGGCCATGGTCTTGAGCCGGAAAAGGGTAGAGTGCCTTCTCAACAAAACAAGCGTAAGAAGCACAATAAAATCATGACATAAAAGCCGAGGTGAATAAAAGTGTTTTTAGTTGCTTTTTAAAAACCTCCACAGAGTCAGCAAAACGAAGCTACAAGGCAAACTGTTCCACAACCTTGGTGCCACTGACTGAAAGACCCTGTCCCCTTTAGGGGGTGAGTGAGCTGGAACCATGTGTTCTCGCTTGGGCCCTGAGATCATCCGATCAGGTGCTTTTGGCTGTTCCTAAAACATGACTGAAGCTCTGAGGAGATCGGGCGTTTTCAATCTTTGCCCCAAACTTTGGAACAACCTGCCCCCCAACATTAGGAGGCCACCTCCCTTCCTGTGTGTTTCACACTGTGTGAGCTGATTATGTATATATTATCCAGTGTTTTCATTTCTAATACTCCATCCATCCATCCATCCATCCATCCATTTTCTTCCGCGGGTCGGGTCGCGGGGGTAGCAGCCTAAGTAGGGAGGCCCAGACTTCCCTCTCACCAGCCACTTGGAGCAGCTCCTCTGGGGGAATCCCAAGGCGTTCCCAGGCCAGCCGAGAAACATAGTCCCTCCAGCGTGTCCTGGGTCTTCCTCTGGGTCTCCTCCCGGTGGGACATGCCCGGAACACCTCACCAGGGAGGCGTCCAGGAGGCATCCTAACCAGATGCCCGAGCCACCTCAACTGGCTCCTCTCGATGTGGAGAAGCAGCGGCTCTACTCCGAGTCCCTCCCGGATGACTGAGCTTCTCACCCTATCTCTAAGGGAGAGTCCAGACACCCTGCGGAGAAAACTCATTTCAGCCGCTTGTATCCGAGATCT
>JBBPBX010031696.1:6689-27020 GCA_038048925.1 Garcialebias charrua | reverse complement strand
CCGCGGTGGCAAGGCTCCGGGGGTGGATGAGATTCGTCCTGAGTTCCTTAGGGCTCTGGATGTTGTGGGGTTGTGTTGGCTTACGCGACTCTGCAATATCGCGTGGACATCGGGGGCAGTTCCCTTGGATTGGCAGACTGGGGTGGTGGTTCCCCTATTCAAAAAGGGGGACCGTAGGGTGTGTTCCAACTATAGAGGGATCACACTCTTAAGCCTCCCTGGTAAGGTCTATTCAGGGGTTCTGGAGAGGAGGGTCCGTCGGATAGTCGAACCTCGGATTCAGGAGGAGCAGTGTGGTTTTCGTCCTGGTCGTGGAACACTAGACCAGCTCTACACCCTCAACAGGGTCCTGGAGGGTGCGTGGGAGTTTGCCCAACCAGTTTACATGTGCTTTGTAGACTTGGAAAAGGCATTCGACCGCGTCCCTCGGGGGGTTCTGTGGCGGGTACTCCGGGAGTATGGGGTACCAGGCCCATTGATATGGGCTGTTAGGTCCCTGTACGACCGGTGTCAGAGCTTGGTCCGCATTGCCGGCAGTAAGTCAGGCTCGTTTCCGGTGAGAGTTGGACTCCGCCAAGGTTGCCCTTTGTCACCGATTCTGTTTATAACTTTTATGGACAGAATTTCTAGGCGCAGCCAAGGTGTTGAGAGGATCCGTTTTGGTGGCCTTAGAATCGCTTCTCTGTTTTTTGCAGATGATGTGGTCCTATTGGCTTCATCAGCTCGTGATCTACAGCTTTCACTGGAGCGGTTTGCAGCTGAATGCGATGCGGCCGGGATGAGGATCAGTTCCTCCAAATCCGAGGCCATGGTCTTGAGCCGGAAAAGGGTAGCGTGCCCTCTCCGGGTCGGGGAGGAGGTCCTGCCCCAAGTGGAGGAGTTTAAGTATCTCGGGATCTTGTTCACGAATGAGGGAAAACTGGAGCGTGAGATCGATAGGCGGATAGGTGCAGCGTCCGCAGTGAAGCGGGCGCTGTACCGGTCTGTCGTGGTGAAGAGAGAGCTGAGTCAAAAGGCAAAGCTCTCAATTTACCGATCGATCTACGTTCCCACCCTCATCTATGGTCATGAGCTTTGGGTTATGACCGAAAGAACAAGATCTCGGATACAAGCGGCTGAAATGAGTTTTCTCCGCAGGGTGGCTGGACTCTCCCTTAGAGATAGGGTGAGAAGCTCAGTCATCCGGGAGGGACTCGGAGTAGAGCCGCTGCTTCTCCACATCGAGAGGAGCCAGTTGAGGTGGCTCGGGCATCTGGTTAGGATGCCTCCTGGACCTGGTCACCTCGGTCATGGTTTTGACAATGCAGCAAGTGAACAAGAGGGAAGCCTTACATACAAAAATTAAAAAAGAACCACAACTGCATTCTTTCTGAGTGAGTCACAGAGGATGAATGCATGCCTGCTAACCAAACAACCTGGGTTCAAATTCCACCCCAGCCAGGTGAAACATTGAACAAGATGGAGACATTTTGTGTTTGAAAAACAGTTCTACATCTTAAAATCTTAACGTTCTTATGGTTCTCTAATTATCTCTCAGATTGGAGGCAATGTGTACAACATGAAGGTATTTCCTCTTGTTATCTTAATTGTTAATAAGGGTGTACCACAAGGTTCAGTTTTAGGACACACCCTCTTCATAATCTACATAAGTAATGTAGGTCCAATCAGTCCTGTTGCATCCTTACATTTCTATGCTGCTGAAACAGTAATTGTCTAGCTAAAACAGTTGCTAAGGTTTTACAGCTTTTACAATTTGCTTTTGACATCATCCAGTCAAATCTGTTCCATCTCAAACTTGTGCTAAATGTGGATAAAACCAAAGGGATGTTGTTTTCAAAGAAGAAGTCTGTACAGGCTGTTCTTCTATTTTATATTTTGACTGGTGTTCCTATTGAGTTTGTCAATTTCTACAAATATTTGGGTATCTTAGTCGATTCAAATCTCTCTTTTAAAACTTGTGTCAAAAGCTTGATAAAGACATTGAAAGTAAAACTGGGTTTCTTTTTTAGAAACAGATCCTGTCCAACACTGAATGCTAGGTAATGCCTTGTAACTGCTATACTTGTATTCCTCACCTTCATTGACTATGGTGGCATTCTTTACATGAATGCTCCTGCAAGCACCCTGCAGATGTTGGACGCCGTCTATCATGGTGCACTAAGATTCATAACTGGCTGTAACATACCAATCACTGCACCCTGAATTCACTGGTCATCACTAACTTCACGCAGACTCTCTCACTGGTACATTTTCATCTTTATATCACTTCTCAGTCTGTTGCCTTTATACATCTCCTCCTACATGTCACTGCGTGAGTGCAGCTACAGCGTGCGCTCTCAGGACATTATTACATGCAGTGTTCCCTCAGTGAGGACTGAACTAGGAAACAGGGCCTTCTCCTACTCCACTCCTGTTTCCTGGAACACCTTCCAAAAAGATCTGAAGCTCTCGACCTTGACCTCTCTAAGGGATTTTAAACAGCTGCTAAGTTCATGGCAAAAATCAATGCAGACATGTTCCTGTTTTTAGTGTTTTACACCGCTTTATAATGTAACTGTTTTTGTTTCGTTTTTATTTCATTTTTTTCTATTTACTTTTCATTTTATATGCTTTTTTTATATGACAGTCTACTGTTGTCTGTACCTTATGTTTTTTTGTTGTTGTTTAAAATGGGTCTCTCTTGTAAATGAGTCCTCAAGGTTTGATGAGAATAAACTATAAATAAAGGTTGAAGGAATTAATATCCCTTCCACCATTTTTAACTATCCAGATTACATCATCCTATTACCACCATTTAAATTTGTATTTGTTCATGACTGCCAGGAGATACTTATGAATCCTGCTTTTTGTGTAACTTCTGTGTAGAGGCATATTAGTTTCAGGTGCATGTAGGCCTAAATTTCAGCGGTTCGAATACTTCTGCTGAAGCATGCTCATAAGCAGCATCAGGCAATGACCTCATACACACTTGTTTTTTTACTTTTAAAAAATCTAGTTTTCTTCTCTTTAAAAAAAAAATCAAAATGTCCTTTTATTGTCTTATGCCCTGATTAAGGAAGGTGCTGCTCCCTCTTCTCTAAAGTGAAGGATAAGTGATGGATTTTATATAAGCCCCTCCTTTGTTAATTATCTTGTATTTAAATCTGGTAATCTCCACCATCTGTCTCTGTGAACCCCTCACCACACATTTTATTTGCATTAACCACATACAGTAGATCCAAGTTATATACTCGATTTACACAGCCATTACTCTGATGCATGCACGCTACACAGCCATTCTTCAACTGCACACAGTATTTTACATATGGCATCAGAAAGAAGCAAGTGCCTGCTGCTTGGAGATCTGCTTTAGCTCCCACCTTCCATTCCACACAGCTATCTGCCACGCATGTGCAAACTCGCATGAAGCTTCATACACACTTTCCATGCCGAGGCAAGCACACGGTCTGTTTGGCATAACGAAATGAGTTCAGCCATGATGCTTTGAAATGCTGCACTCGGTTCTCTGGCGTTCCTCGTGCAAGAGGGGAAGAAGCAAACACATGCTCTGTTTTGCACTTGATTCAGCTGTAATTGGGACTAACATTAGCATCTGTCCGTCAGCTTGGAAGATGTCCTCTGTTGTAGAGTAGCTGCATCTGTCTGTTAGAATTAGCCTACCACTGTCAATCTATTGTTGTTGATGTGTCTTACACCTGGCAGCTGTCTCCAGGCACAGGTCCCATCTGTCACCTGGATGGCTGTAAAATGCACCTACAAAAGCAATGGCCATTATTCACTGGAGATGGGCTGATTTGGTAGATGACTGCTTGACAGTTGGGCAGAAATTCCTATCTACCCTGAGACTACTGATGGCAGCATAGCAGGGATTTGCATAATCCAGATTGGCCTGGATATTGATTTCTTTAGGCATGTTGACTCTTCATTTAGTCCAAAAATAAAAAGGAAGATATTGTTTTGATTTCAATCAACATCACATAATTTTTGTTTTACATGTAATTGTATGTTTGCTCTTGAACTAAAGCCAAGCACGTCTGTGTATGTGTCCTCAAACTTTCACGTGCATGAGTATATTGGTGGGAGAGTGGTGGCACAGAGGTTAAAGATGGTGGGCCTGTGATCGGAAGATCGCCGGTTCAAGCCCCGGTACCGACAACATCAAAGAATGTGGGTGGAAAAAGGTGAAACACCCACACCTGCCTCACCCCTCATTCGCCCCACCCTGGGCCCCTGAGCAAGGCTCTCTACTCCCGCTATCTGCTCCCTAAACAGGTATCTCTTGAAAATGAGTTTGCTTGGGTCAATGAGACTATTGTATGAATAAAGGGTAAAAAAAAAGAAAAAAAAAGTGACCTTTAAGTGTTTGCTTTAAAAGCATGTTGAGCTCCACTGTACAGGTCCTTCTAAAAAAATTAGCATATTGTGATAAGGTCATTATTTTCCACAATGTAATGATAAAAATTAAACTTTCATATATTTTAGATTCATTGCACACCAACTGAAATATTTCAGGTCTTTTATTGTTTTAATACTGATGGTTTTGGCATACAGCTCATGAAAACCCAAAATTCCTGTCTCAAAAAATTTGCATATTTCATCCGACCAATAAAAGAAAAGTGTTTTTAATAAAAAAAGTCAACCTTCAAATAATTATGTTCAGTTATGCACTCAATACTTGGTCGGGAATCCTTTTGCAGAAATGACTGCTTCAATGCGGCGTGGCATGGAGGCAATCAGCCTGTGGCACTGCTGAGGTGTTATGGAGGCCCAGGATGCTTCGATAGCGGCCTTAAGCTCATCCAGAGTGTTGGGTCTTGCGTCTCTCAACTTTCTCTTCACAATATCCCACAGATTCTCTATGGGGTTCAGGTCAGGAGAGTTGGCAGGCCAATTGAGCACAGTAATACCATGGTCAGTAAACCATTTACCAGTGGTTTTGGCACTGTGAGCAGGTGCCAGGTCGTGCTGAAAAATGAAATCTTCATCTCCATAAAGCTTTTCAGCAGATGGAAGCATGAAGTGCTCCAAAATCTCCTGATAGCTAGCTGCATTGACCCTGCCCTTGATAAAACACAGTGGACCAACACCAGCAGCTGACATGGCACCCCAGACCATCACTGACTGTGGGTACACTGGACTTCTGGCATTTTGGCATTTCCTTCTCCCCAGTCTTCCTCCAGACTCTGGCACCTTGATTTCCGAATGACATGCAAACTTTGCTTTCATCCGAAAAAAGTACTTTGGACCACTGAGCAACAGTCCAGTGCTGCTTCTCTGTAGCCCAGGTCAGGCGCTTCTGCCGCTGTTTCTGGTTCAAAAGTGGCTTGACCTGGGGAATGCGGCACCTGTAGCCCATTTCCTGCACACGCCTGTGCACGGTGGCTCTGGAATCGGCCCTTCTCCACAATCTTCCTCAGGGTCCGGTCACCTCTTCTCGTTGTGTAGCGTTTTCTGCCACACTTTTCCCTTCCCACAGGCTTCCTTCTGAGGTGCCTTGATACAGCACTCTGGGAACAGCTTATTCGTTCAGAAATTTCTTTCTGTGTCTTACCCTCTTGCTTGAGGGTGTCATTGATGGCCTTCTGGACAGCAGTCAGGTCGGCAGTCTTATCCATGATTGCGGTTTTGAGTAATGAACCAGGCTGGGAGTCTTTTAAAGCCTCAGGGATCTTTTGCAGGTGTTTAGAGTTAACTCGTTGATTCAGATGATTAGGTTAATAGCTCGTTTAGAGAACCTTTTCATGATATGCACATTTTTTGAGATAGGAATTTTGGGTTTTCATGAGCTGTATGCCAAAGTCATCAGTATTAAAACGATAAAAGACCTGAAATATTTCAGTTGGTGTGCAATGAATCTAAAATATATGAAAGTTTCATTTTTATCATTACATTATGGAAAATAATGACCTTTATCACAATATGTATTTTTTTTTTTCATTCAACCTTTATTTAGGCAGGTTAATCCCACTGAGCCTTGAGGACTCATTTACACGAGAGACCTGGCTACAAACAAAGAATGATGACCACAGCAACAGTAGATTTTCTTTGGACAATCAACAATAGACAATCATAAGATAGTGTTTTCTAAGAACAAGTATAGATTTATTGTGACCTAAATATTTCATATTAAAATGAGCCCTAGGCAATATTTGCTTGTTTTTGACCTAAACAATCTTAATTAATCCCTTTGTTCATCAGTTCAAGCAGATATAAAAAGCTCTCAAAACTGACAAATATAATTTTTAAAACCTGATATAAATTCATGAGCACAAATGGAAATATGTTGGACTTATTCATTTTGGTCAATTAGCAAAATGTCAATTTATTTCTTGTTTTTTTTTTGCAAAAATAATATGACTGTAACCTTCCACTTATTTTGTTCGATTTATGATCCCCCTGGCTATTGTCTTTTTTCATTGTTGTATTCAATTTTATTATCTTTTGTGATGTTGATAATAAAAAATAAAATAAAAAACATTAAGTCATATTAAAAATAAATATTTCAATCAATCAATCAATCAATCAATCAATCAATCAATCAATCAATCAATCAATCAATCAATCAATCAATCAATCACATTTATTTTACCAGGTAGAGCCCATTGAGATCTCTTTTACAAGGGTGACCTGGTCAAGTGGTCAGCAGCACACGTCACATGGTAATTGACAATAAGCATTAGCATTTATCAAAAAAGAAAATAAGGAAAACTACAATCACAGTAAATGGATGTTGACTGTTCAAAACCATCAGGATAAGACAGACTTCTATGGACATTATGTATATACATATAAAAACAAAAAGACATAGGTTGAGTTGATATTATAATAATAATAATAATAATGTCTTTTCCTGTCATCTGCGTATGTTTCCCATACACAGACGAAATTCGTCCAACCACCTACCAGGTGGTGCAGTGAGCAGCCCGAAAGCGCCCGGGGAGCTGGAGAAATAGGTGTGCACTCATAAGCCGTTTACGCATTGGCCGGCCCTCCCCGGCTCTCCCAGCTTCTAACCCGGGTTCGGCGTCTTCGCATTTACCTTTTCCGCCCGGGATCCACCCTTGTTCTGGAACCATCTTCACCGTGGTTCCATCGAGCCGAGCCCGACAGGGCTAGTTTCACGTCATGTACTGCTCACATTTGATTCGTTGTTTGCAGCAGGGGCGGGACTCATTCAAACAACCTCAGCGCGAGGGTTGAATTTCATTCAAATTTAACTACAGAAACGAGAAACCCCTAAAACAATTGTTAGCTGAATTAGTGTTTCTGCGTTTGATTTTTGTTAATAACTGATCACAAATCAGCTTATGTTACAACGTAAATAACACGAAGCGCACACCCATTTCCGCCTTTCAGCGCGACCTGAATGTCATTAAACAGCATTAAACAATAACTAATATTGTCTAACTGTTGCGCGCAGCCAGGGTTTTAAAATATAACGAATAATCTCTAACTTTTACGTGCAGCTAAAATGTCAGGAGGAGTGATTGCTATATGAGCAAGTTGGACACCTGAAAATTCAGTCCGTCCGAATAGCACAACGAGTTAATGCGTTGTCGTTTTGACCGGGAGAAGTGGGTTCGCTTCCCGCCTGGGACAAAGTTATTTTACTTTTTTTTTTCTCTTTATTCACATTTTCTTTTAAATAAAAAGGAGTTTGTTAACCAAACAAACTCCTTTTTATAGACCATCTTGGCTCCTAGTATACAAACCAGATTCCAAAAAATTTGGGACACTAAACAAATTGTGAATAAAAATTGAATGCAATGATGTGGAGATGGCAAATGTGAATATTTTATTTGCAATAGAACATAGATTACAGATCAAAAGTTGAATCTGAGTAAATGTAAAATTTAAAAGGAAAATATGTTGATTCAAAATTTCACAATGTCAACAAATACCCCAAAAGTTGGGACAAGTAGCAATAAGTGGCTGGAAAAAGGAAATTGAGCATATAATGAACAGTTGGAAGACCAATTAACACTAATTAGGTCAATTGACAACATGACTGGGTATAAAAAGAGCTTCTCATAGTGTCAGTGTCTCTCAGAAACCAAGATGGTAAGAGGATCACCAATTCCACCATTGTTGTGCAGAAAGCTAGTGAAGCAATACTAGAATGGTGTTCCCCAGTGTAAAGTAGCAAATACTTATAAGTTATCATTATCAACCGTGCATAACATCATCAAAAGATTCAGAGAATCTGGAACAATCGCTGTGCGTAAGGGTCATGGCTGTAAAACTCTACTGGATGCTCGTGATCTCTGGGCCCTTAAACGTCACTGCACCTCAAACAGGAATGCCACTGTCAAGGAAATAACAGAATGGGCTCAGGAATACTTCCAGAAAGCATTGTCAGTGAACACAATCCACCGTGCCATCCGCTGTTGCCAGCTGAAACTCTACAGTGCAAAGAGGAAGCCATTTCTAAGCAAGCTCCACAAGCTCAGACGTTTGCACTGGGCCAGGGGTCATTTAAAATGGAGTGTGGCAAAATGGAAGACTGTTCTGTGGTCAGATGAGTCACGATTTGAAGTTCTTTATGGAACACTGGAACACCATGTCATCCGGGCCAGAGGGGACAAGGATAGCCCAAGTTGTTATCAACATTCCATTCAGAAGCCTTCATTACTGGTGGTATGGGGTTTTATGAGTTTTGTGGCATGGGCAGCTTGCATGTCTTGAAAGGCACCATTAATGCAGAGAATTATGTTCAGGTTCTAGAACAACGTATACCGGTACTCCCATCTGGACGTCATCTCTTTCAGGGAAGACCCTGCATTTTTCAACAAGATAATGCTAGACCACATTCTGCAGCAATCACAACATCATGGCTACGTAGGAGAAGGATCCGGTTACTGAAATGGCCAGCCTGCAGTCCAGGTCTTTCACCTATAGAGAACATTTAATAATAATAATAATAATAATAATAATAATAATAATAATAATAATAATAATAATAATAATAATAATAATAATAATAATGAATTCAATTTATAACGCACTTTTCATTAGTGAAAATCTCAAAGTGCTACACACATTGAATGCTACACACATTCATACACCGGTAGCGGCAGACTACCATGCAAGGTGCTTTCCAGTCCTACCGGGAGCAACTCAGGGTTAAGTGTCTTGCCCAAGGACACAACGACACATGGTGTGGGGAACTGGGATTCGAACCGCCAACCTTCCGATCGGGGACGACTGCCATTACCACTACACCACGGCCGCCCCTTTGTCACATTATAAAGAGGAAGGTGCGACAAAGAAGGCCCAAGACGATTGAACAGTTAGAGGCCTGTATTAGACATGAATGGGAGAGCATTCCTATTTCTAAACTTGAGAAACTGGTCTCCTCTGTCCCCAGACGTCTGTTGAGTGTTGTAAGAAGAAGGGGGGATGCCACACAGTGGTAAAAATGGACTTGTCCCAACTTTTTTGGGATTTGTTGACACCATGAAATTTTGAAACAACATATTTTTCCTTTAAAATGATACATTCTCTCAGTTTAAACTTTTGATCTGTGATTTGTGTTCTATTCTGAATAAAATATTAGATGTTGGCACCTCCACATCATTGCACTCAGTTTTTATTCACAATTATTTTAGTGTCCCAACTTTTTTGGAATCCGGTTTGTAGTTAAAAATCACAATGACATGTATATTGGATAAGTAGTGTTTAGAAAACTCTCCAATGGTCAAGTTTCTTGCTGAGATTTTCTTATACAGTTGACATGAAGGATCTAGGAGAGATGAGTATTGATAGTTTCAGATCTTTCTGTAAGTTGTTCCAGATTGAGGGGACAGCGAAGCTGAACTCTTTTTCCTAGTTCAGTTCTGACCAGGGGAACTGACGGGAGGACTAAATCGTTAGAGTGCAGGGAGTAATGACTGTGTGATGTTTGTATTAAGGAGGTAAAGTATGACGGGACTAGGTTTAGGAGGGTCTTGTAGATGAAGGAAATCCAGTGAGTGTATCTGCAAGCATGATGTAATTGCATCATGTGCCACTCAGGAAACATAAGAAAGTTAACAATAAAATGCAACACACAACTAAAAGAAAAATCAGCTCCAACTTGTTTTCTGCGTGGATCAAATGCCAAGGAAAACCGATGAGTCTTGAGCAAAGATTTAAAAGTATCAATGCTCTCAGCGGTCTTTAAACTATCAGCTAAACTGTTCCACAGTTTTGGAGCAGCAATCGCAAAAGCCCGATCACCTCTGGACTTCAGTTTGAATCTCGGGACATCTAATAGGAACTGGGTGGTAGACCTGAGTGCTCTTACTGGAGTGTAGATGTTAATAAGATCACATAAATATGACGGGGCCAGACCTTTTAAGACTTTAAAAACAAGCAATAAAATCTTAAAATCAATCTGGAAGTGGACAAGAAGCCAGTGGAAGAAAAGCTTTACATGTCTTCATTTTCATATTTCATTGAAGGGAAACTTAATTATTGACTTTTAACCTCACAGATCTTAAGCAAAAAATAAATAAATTTGCTGATTGTTAAAACAGAACACATTAAAAGTGTCTCCAGCTGTTAGCAGTTTTTAGCTGAAGAGTTTGAAACAAATATGTTTGGGATATATACATACATTTAAAAAATAATACTCCCACACACCTTGGAAGCATATTAAAATAATCATATAACACTAATCTAACTACAGTAATCACAACTAATATAAGTTTTTTTTAAAGTAAGTTTGTCTTGGCTGACAAGTTGAGCTAATCTAGAAAATAATTTCCCCTATGCAATCAAGCATCCAAGATGCCATCAAGATAATTTGCATATCGCCTTGTTTTCTGATTATTGAAGCTGTGATTGATTATTCTGAATGCTTGTGAGGAAAAGCCGAAGTTGTGTGCAAGTTGTGCAAATGTCTTTCTGAATAAACTGTTAACCGTGGTTAGGCAGTGCCTTAAAATATCCTCCTTGAATGTTTTATGCTTTTATTGCAGTTGTAAACCAGTCAGTCAATACAATAAACTCATTAAATCTTGAGTAGAGTCTCTAAACAATCTAGACAAACTATTTGAGATTTATTATGTCTGCCTCCCTCATATATAGTATAAGCATTGTATACACATTCACTCACCTTTCACCTTCAGAGGGGTTATAGGTGTCCGGTATCTGTTCTTGTTTCCCAGTCACTCACTTGTTAGAACGACCTGCTCTTGGTAGATTTACACATGCCCTATATTCCTTCCTTTTCTGGAAGATGTTTTTAATAGAGGATTTTTAGGGCTTTGGAAATCCTGTTGTATCCTGACTTACTTTTCTTACCCTTTTCTCTGAGTTCAGTCAGGACAGTTACTTTAAAAGGGGTGGAAAAATATATATAATATGCAGTCACTTATTTTACATTACACACTTTTAAGTGGTATAACACTGTAGACATTTTAAAATAAATGTCACATTTTTGTCATCTGTGTATGTTTCCCATACAAGACGAAATTCGTCTCTGCATTTAACCCAACCACCACCAGGTGGTGCAGTGAGCAGCCATAGAAAGCGCCCGGGGAGCTGGGGAAATAGGTGTGCACTCATAGACACCCCAAGGTGTGTAGTGGCCGGGGCCGGGGTTTGAACCTGTGTCCTTCGGGTCCCAAGTCGGCAGCCCTGCCTCTGCACCATCTTGGCCCCTTTTTAGTTTCCATTTGACTTTTTTTTATTATTATTTTTCTTTTATGTAGACTAAATTTTATTCTCCATGATTAATTTATGACAGCTATAAAGGCATAAACATCCAAGGCGATTAATACTTTCTGTAGACCCCATATAAAGATAAATTTAATGCATTATTGTCTTTTGAAATGTAAAAAAATTAATAAATCTATAAATTTCAACTTAATTGCAACCTTGTTCTTTTTCCTTTTAGATGTGACGTTTGCTGCAAAAGGCTACTTTGATGCCTTGGTCAGAATGGGTGAACTGGCCAGTGAAAGTCAAGGATCCAAAGATTTGGGTAAGTGACCATGATTTCTTAGATAAACTCGACATTTCTTCAACTTTTTATCGCTCGTTTGATCTGGGCAAACCTCTCCTAAATCCACAGTAGCATGGCTTCTTTATGTCCATATACACACAAATGAGCAAACATTTGTTTTCTAATGCTACATTGTTGCATTTAGAATAAAATGTGTGGGTTGATACAAGGGGAGTCATTTTTATTAGTTTTTCAGAACATTTTCAGTCCTAAAGATTTTTTTGCTTTGATTGTTTATCGAAAGAAGGATTTTTTTTTTCAATTTTATAGTCCTCCTGCTGAAATAAAATAATCCACAAGCTTAGCAATTATTAGAGGTATAGAGTATAATGTAATTACAACAGTGTAGCTATGATACTTTCATCCAAGGTGAAGATATGAAACAGTTTGATAAGGTTTGTTACACCACCATATTGAATGTGTGTATACTATGTCATATCTGGGTGTCTGTGTTCTGGCTACAAATGTGCAGGTCGTTTTGAGAGGTAACACCTCACAGTTTCGTAGTGAGTAGCCAGTAATTTCCTTGGTGATTGGCGTCTCTGTATCTGCTCTTGTCCACAACCTGTTGGAAAGTGTCTCGGGTTTATTCTGATTCTATATGCACTGATTGTTCTTTCACCTGTTTGATCTGCATAGAAGTTGCTGTTGATCTGACAGAGTCTTTGTTTCATGGGAGCAGTGATCCACTTTGGGATTCCTTTGCCCAGCCAACAGGGACTGACATGAAAGTGCTCGCATCATGTTTTATTCAGTGTGAGGCTCAGCCTCCCTGTCTTTCTGCATCTGTAAGGTTTTCCTCTGATTCCAAAGTTTAGGGTGTTGAATCTCCGTGTTGTATAATGCGAATAAATTTCTGTGTGCACGGATTTGTGTTGACTCCCACTCTTAAGAGAAATGAAACTGGTCAATTTGGCAATCGTTGTATCCGCCTTTAATGTTATTTTGTAGCCTGCTTGTGCAGGAAAATAAAAATGTATTGCATTGGAAACGCAATCACATTTTTTCTTTTCTGCTTAAGACTCTTCTTGCTCTGATTTGTCAGAAATAGTTAAGTGTGAGGCAGCAGCATTTTTTAAAATTGTGCCAAATGAGCCATTATGCCGTCATTATGCAAATGTTCTTAGTTGTCATGTGGAGACGTAAAAGGATGGAAGACCAGAATGGTACATCCAGACCGAACGCGTTTTGAGCTGCATGAGTGTCCGGTTTACATGCAAAGTCAATGGGGGACGCGCCTCCAGGAGCGTCTAGGGGTCGGGCGTCGCGTCACGTGCGTGTTGAGCGTTTTGGAAGTCGTTTTCCGTGCACGTGAGCCCGCGGCAGCCTCCACAGCACGCCTTGAACATGCTGAAGATTTCGCCGTTCAACGCTCTGTCAACCAATCAGGGAGAGTCGGGGAGGAGAGAGAGGGGAGTCAGCTATGTGACGCGGTAACGAGGGGACGGGTGTTGCGCAACTGTGTGACGTATTGTTTGTGAGACACGGAAATAACCCGCAAAGTCGTGTTCAAGTATGGAGGAGAAATAAAAAGGACCTTGCCTGGCGGAGTGCCAATGAGGAAGTCGGGATATCGGGTAAGTTTTGAATTGTGAACTTTTCACGTTTAGCAAGTTAAGCTCTGCTAACTCCTCCCACCCCGCCGCCACGCCACCGCCGCTCACGTTCCGGTTTGAACACCACTGGGTCCAGTGCGTCCAGCTTGAGGCGTTTCGCGCTTTTTTGCCGTTGAAAAGGCGCTCGGTCTGGATGTACCATGACAATAAAGGCATTTAAGGACAGTTTTTAAACAGTGGTTTTTTTCTCCAAGGTTAAATAAAGGGAACGCTGTGATGTACATTGTTATCTTATACTGTTCATTGTTTTTCTTTTGCACAATGTGTTGGTAACACCCAGCAGTGCTCTACATGCCACTGTGATTCCCAGAAGACTTTGTATATTTTATTTTCCAGCAACTCGCTTGCAACATTTTGTAGCCTCCACCCTGATAGGAGCTGCATTTTCCTGACCTCACATGGACTCATGGGCTCGGTGAAGACCCGAAGCTCATAGTTTCCTGTTTGACTGACAGCAGAGCAATCCGAGCTCAGAGATATCCACAGAGCAGAGAAGACACTATCAAGCCAACTCATTAAACCACAAAACGTGCTCCAAGATTTCCTCCCAATAAGAGGATATTAGGGGTTTAAATAAATATATTTTACATTTCAGGACATTGTATGAAAACCTTTTAAGTTTCCACCGAGGCTTCCATTACTCATCTGTCAAATGATTGATAACTTGTGTCATGTTCATTGATTTATCTCTGATAGGTAGCAGGTCTATATTTGAAGTTTATTTTTTATTGTTTATCAATAACAAAATAAACAACAAAATACACAAAGAACACAGAGCACATGCATCAAATATTAAATAATAAATCCAAGGGCAATGGGGCAAATTCATTCTTGTCCTGCGTGTATTGGGAGAGTGATAGGGATTATGAAGACAAAGTACAGTATGAGGTTTCTATTTTTTAAGTATTTATTTCATGTGGTTCTATAATTGATACAAACAGACCCTTATGAGTGTTTTTACAAACTCTCTTATCTTATTTTACAGATCTGTTAAAAGCAAAAAGGGGCAATTACCTGCACACACTTGTATTTTTACATTTCTACCTAAATACAATTTTGCATGCAATACACTGACGTTTGCATAAAGAATATAATTTGTGCATTTCCTGCAATACCAAACAAACTTAACTATTTTAAGATTCAAATACTGTAGTTATTTTGCCATGCTACATATTTAATATACAATTACCGTACCACTCTTTTTAGTCCGAGGTTCTTCTGTTAACAGTTTTCTAGTTACAGCTGATTTTTTTTACCGGCTGTCCACAAGACTACACCTTAAGTGGCAGCAGCCTATCTGCGGGCATTTTAGGCACTTTTGGGAGATTGGTAGAGAGAGTGCACAAATGGATAAGAAAAAAAATTGTTTTTGCCTAAAAAGCACATTGCTGACTGAACAGTTTCTAAATTTTCAACTCATATCTGAATAAATAGACAGAAGATGTGGACATTTACCTGGCACTCTCCAAAATTTCTTCAAAAATACCTTTATTTTGAAAGACTATATAAATGTCTTCTAATGACTTGAACTTGGTGTACTCTTGTTATGTTCGGCAAATATTCATCCAGACCTCCTCTAATATGGTTACCTTGGCTTCATTTCTCTTTTTTAATCATAAATTCCATATGATTGTAGACATAAATGGATAAATAGATAGCAGGTCTTTCTAAGGCATTTGCATTTTCTCTACCTACTCAAACATCAAAGTGCGTGAATAACTCGAACCTCTTGTTGTACCTCTTTAAAGCTCGTTGATGCCACAGAGACAAAGTATTAAAACCAACCGCTAATGGTCCCACCTACACACCTAAGAGTCAGCATCTGCTCTCCAACTAGTTTATTTCTCATTTCTTTTTACTTGTCTTTGACATATACACACATTACCTTTTGATGCTGATTGTAATTACTTTCTGAGATAGTTTTCTTAGTGTTGTCATCATCTCAACATGCAAAGTCTGGCTCGTATGACTGAAATCTTCCCTGCTGTACTGGATGTGCATGCTAGTGTCCACTTGCTCTTATATTTACATGGCTGTGTGCTGTTTCTCTGGTTAAACCTTGTCATTTATCTGTGTGAGTGCTCTTCTAATCCACTTGTGTATATCATAGCCTTAAGAGACAGACTCTTTCTCCCAGCAGCCCCACTACTCCCACGCACTCTCTCCCACATATACTCCTCTGGTTGGGCTAATCATCGCCTGTCACTTTGCCATACACCCACACATACACACACACACACACACGCACACACACACGCATGCATATACATGCTAACACATGCACACCAACACATTTGCTTGCCCTCCATTATTTCTTTTTATTCCCTGCCACTGGTTCTATGGTCTTCTTCCTCTTGTATCCGTCTTACTGTCGAAGGAGTGTAAGCACTTACTCCCTCAGTGTCAGTTGTGGCTTTCCAAGCCTTCTAAGGGAAATACAGCGTTCACCAGACCGGAGTTCTTTATGACAATCTCAACAAGCCAGTTTGAGCATGTGAAGAAACAGGCCTGTTGTTTACAGTTAGGGCTGTGGCCAAGATGATCTGTTTTAATTCCTAGAGATTTCATTAGCCAATGTACTAATGACTTCTGTGCATTTGTTAAATTGTGTATTCAACAGATTCCTTGTAATTATCCCTGTAAGTAATAGGATGCCAAAAACTTTTAAGCAAACATTGAAGCATAAAGAGGTTGATGTATGTAGGCCTGTTGCAATAAACAATAAATCAATTAATTGCATGATAAATGAAAATTATTGACCAAGTTTTCATTTATCAGCTTTGTCGTTTCTTCGTGTCTCTCTCTTTCTGAAGACATTGGATGACAAAAGGCTCAACTCCGGTGCTCTTCACTGACCCGTCCCTTTCTCTTTTCTCTTATCCAAAATCCCATTTTTGGATCATTAAAAGCTGAGAAGTTAAGCTGTGAGCTAAGCTAACAGGCCGACCTCAGGAACAATTGAAAGCTTTGTGTGACAAATGCTATGCTAAAGAGCTCAAACCACACAGAGCATCCACCATTTTGAAAACTGAAAAAAAAGGAAGGAGAGATGGCCCATGTCATGTCAAGGGGCCTCCCTCCCATTTTTCTTAAAGAGAAACACTGCTCGCTCCCTCACCATCCATCCTTCGATTCAAACGGTCTTACCCGGAATTTACACTACATGTGTTCCGGCTCCGCTCCGCAGGTCGCAGCTGAGCGTCTCAAAGTCCAGTTTACACTACCTCCGGTCCGGTCAGCCTGGATGCGCCGCTCCGAGACGCATGCGCGGGAATTGCGAGATCGCGCGATAAATCAAGTGATAAATAAGGAAGTCAGAACAAAAAGGTTGACTGGTGTCATATAATATAGTGTAATTCTCAACTTCCACAAGTCTCTCCTCATCCATTGTTGCGTCTGCCTTGATCTTCTCTCGTAAATGAGCGACAGGACATGGTTTGAGTGACAGGAAGTGATTTATTACATTTCAGAATAAAATACTTTTTTATTTTTTTATTTCTTGTATTGCGTTTGTAGGCGTAGTCATAAATGATAGTTTGACAGCATTTTTGTACAAATAAATCCGTATAGAGCTAGGATTAGTCCGCCCGTGGTGATTTTATTTTGTAAATACGGATGTTGTGCTCGTTCCTTTTCCTGTTGGTGCGACGTAATCTTTAAAAGTTGACTCCGGCACAGCTCCGGCGTCCGGCAGAAATAGGATCGGATCCTATTTTGACGGACTGCCGTCCGCTCGCCGCCGTTCACCGCCGCCGTGCGGAGCCAGTGTAAACGCTCTCATTGATTATAATGGGTGCGTATTTGCTGCGGAGGTCGGACCAGAGCGGACCAGAGCCGGAACGCATGTAGTGTAAATTGGGGGTTATACTGCCATTCTGTGGTAAGAATAAGTACTAAACTCAAAACAAATGAACCAACATTTATTCCTAAATTTGACAATAATTATTAACTATTGTCAAATTTCAAACAATATTATTGTTTATTGCAATAATCTCTGAAAAAAGTAATCGCCTGGTGAAATTTGTTATCATGACAGGCCTAGATGTACCGTATGTTGTATTTTACAGTTCCAAAGCACTTTGTGTTTAATTTACTGTACAAATCTGTTAAATAAGGGTCTCACGGGGAATGAGTTGCATGATAGTTCTGAGATCAATGTAGGCACTTGCTGCAGAAGTTGTTTGACTACAAGATTGTTTACACCCCATCAAAATCATAAAAACGTTCTTGCCCTCAGGTAAAGCCGTTGAGAGCTCCTTTGTGGCTGCTTTGTGCTGGCTGGGTGTGTTCCTCTGTGCTGACCTGCATAGGCAGAGTATCACTGTCTGGACTTGTAGGATTAGTGGGAAAGTCAAATCAGAAACTTGGTGTGAGCTAAATTCAAGCATTCAAAGAGCACATTTGTTTTTATAGAGTAATCTAAACTCTTCCTGCAACCTGGGAAATATGGACGTCCATTAAGCTAGAGGAAATCAAATATCTTATCAACTTCTGGAAGCCCTTTAATTATCACATTTTATTAACACATTATGCACGATTCAGCACAAATAATCTTTTGGGAAATAACATGCATTAGGAAAAAAAGTTATTAAACCACATTTGACCATTAGGGATAGTTGTCCATACCCCACCTTGCGCTTCAGAACATTAACACACAGAAACTCCCATTACTTCTATTGTCAGAAAAAAAGAGTTCATGCAGTGAAAATGAGGCTGAAAGCTGATGTAGCTTTAGTATGTGTGTGATGTGTGATGTGTGATGCGTGTGCGTGTGCGTGTGTGCGTGTGCATGTGTGTAGAATAATGGGTCTGGGGCACAAGCTTTTAATTTCTGACAGAAAATGGATACTGCTGAAACTGCTAAATGAAAAAAATTTTTGCAGATGAGGCGTTCACTCTGAAATGGACAAACGCCTATGAGTACACCAACACAACTGTCTTTTTGTTCTGGCAGTCCATCTTCGATGTGGCCTACCTCTCTCCTCTAGCACGTCCCTGTTTAAATGAGAGCAGAGGAACTCTTTTCTTAGCTTCGTGCCACCTTCCCCAGAGTCCCTGCCTTCTCCTGCTCTATTTCTGAGGCACACACTGCATGATGGGAAGCCAGTGGTCTCTATCGTCTCACTCAGAGCCCATTGCCCTTCGGTTTTTTTTTGTTTGTCTTTTTGTTCTGAAACCACAAGTTCACAAGCAAGTTAAATCAGAAGCTACCCTTCAATCAGGGGAGGGTTGGAGCATGCAGCAGTATGTATTCACAAAATAACACATACGGTTTTAGTTGATGTAATAAAAAGAACACCGCCGAGTTGGAAACCACAATACAGTGTTGTATAAACAACACAAATTCCTCAGTGCCTGTAGCTGACAATGATGTATGCCATAACTTACACAAAAAACTATGTTGCTAGGCAACTCTGTTGTTCTTGATTGGTTAAAATAACAGCATTCTGCAAATCCAGCACTCGGTGAAGATTGCTGTTTCTCTGTTCAGTCAATGGGCATATTGAAGTCATACCAGGTCTCTCTTGTATAAATGAGTCCTCGAGGCTCAATGGGATTAACTTGCCGAAATAAAGATTGAATGACAAATCTACCTTTCTTGTCTTAGCACCAAAAGTTTGTTTAAAAAAAGGGGTTCATCATATTTAATTTAAATATTAAGTCTGATTTTGAGTCATTGATATATTACACATACAATTTTCAATTATTTACAATTTTGAATCCCACAGCCAATTATCGCTACATTCATTCGTTGAGCCATCTTGTAGACTCACCCTCACACAAGCAGATGATTTCAGCTTGTGACTACTAGGCCTGTCACAATAACACAATTTGCTGGGCAATTAATTTTCAGAAATTATTGCGATAAACAATATTGTTTGAAATTTGACAATAGTAATTTTTGTAAAATCTAAGAAGAAATTTTGGCAAATTTTTGTGTGTAGTACATTTTCTGACCACTGGATGGCAGTATAAGACTGTTTAAACAGAAGGATGGATAGTGAGGGAGTAAGCAGCGTGTCTCTTTAAGAAAAATGGGAGGGAGGCCCCTTGACTTGACATGGGCTGTCTTGCTTTCCTTTTTCTTTTCTTTTTTTTTTTTTTTGTTCCTCAAAATGGCGGATTTTCCTTGTGGTTTGAGCTCTTGGGCATAGCATTTTTCACACAAAGCTTTTAATAGGCTATATGCCACGGATAGGTGTGACGTACCTCCGGTAAAATATCGGACACATCCCGCACTTCCGGTTCCGATCCACTGTCGTTGTTGTTAGCGTGAGCTCCTAGTAGCAGACAACGACCCGAAACGGGAAACGGCTGTGAGCTACTGGCACTACACGTGAGTTCCTTTGTGTCTGCCCACCGATGGGAACAGCTGTTCAGAGGGGGGGGTTACGGCGAAGATTTATCGCGGCTATCCATAGGGGGAACTTCACCATAATTTTATATGGATTTATATGTGTATAGAGTTATTATTGGTGTGTATGCAGATGTTTTATTAATTGTATTTAGACATTTATGTTCGTGTCTTTCCCGCTAACCGGAAGTGCGCGGTCCAGCTCATGAATGCGCAAGTGCTAGAAAGGATGTCCGTGGCATATAGTTTATTTTAAAAAAATCAGTAAACAATTTCTCAGCTTTTTATTTTATTTTTATTTTTAGAGAAAAACACCTTTTTACATGAAGGCACAGGTTTCAACCGTGAATTTTGGAGCTTTGACAAGACAG
>JBBPBX010031695.1:11175-25026 GCA_038048925.1 Garcialebias charrua | reverse complement strand
TCAGGTCGCAGGGGTCACTGATGCCTATATTCAGCCATCACTGTGCAAGAGGTGGAGGACACCCGGCCTGGACAGATCACAAGTCCATCACAGGGACACGTAGAGACAAACGAGACAGCCATTCACTCTCTCACTCACACCTAGGGACAATTTAGAGTTACCAATCAGCCTAACATGCATGTTTTTGGTCTGGAGTACCCAGAGAACACCCACACATAAATGGAGAGAACATGCAAACTCCACCCAGAAAGGCCCCCAGCTGGGATTCGATCCGGCGGCATTATCTCTGAGAGGCAACAGCTCTACCAACTGTACCGCCCAGGAAAACATAAAGATAGACAAAATAACAAACATGTTCACTTGCGCAATGGTCCGTCAGTTTACTGGTAATCCAACAAGTAAAAGCAATCTTTCTCACAACTGTTTTTTAAATAGATAACTGACATTGAATACTTGTAAAAAAGTAAAAACATGAAAACATAAACACAAGGAAAGATATGTTCAAAAGAGTTTAAGCAAAATATGAACAAATAAAATTACATAAGCTTGTCTGTGTTTTTTTTGCACAAAGCTCAGTAAGCGTTATGTGTTGAAATAAAAAAACATGATGGGAAAATCAATTCTTCAATTTAATGATTTGCAATATTTTCTAGTATAAGACATTGCATTAGTATTTTCTATTGGACATAATTCTGTTGGAGAGCAAGAAACTTATCACTGTTTATTGATGCAGTTCAGTTGGAAAGGTAAACACAATTTGTCTCCCAGGATCAATAATTCCTTAAAGCTGCAGTCTGTAGTTTTTTGAACACGCTGGAACTTAGAAAATTTTTGAACAGAGACACGTTTTTGGTCCCTCCCCCTCAGAGCCATATATGGCTCTGCTCCCCCTTGCTCTCGCTGAACATCAGCTCAGCTTCCTTAGCTCCGCCTCCACTGCATGTCCTGTCGCAGCCGCTGCGATATTCTGTGTTTATATGTTAATAAAACGTTCTAAAAAATAAAATAAAAACATGGAGCGCTGGTCCAGCACACCAGAACACCAGGAAATCTGCAGAGCCTCGTGCAGCCACACTGGACATGAGTTTAATTCGCTCGTGACAAATTCATTCATTTCCTCATTATTTCAGTCATGGAGTCAGCGGAGGAGGAAGCAATCACTTGACTTTTGGCAAAAAAAACAAAAGAAAAGTCCAGATCAGGGATAAAGAAGGGGAATTTAATACATTTGTGTCACATACAAAACAGTTCTGCATCGCTTTGCAATCCTTTGAACGAGAAAGTGCGCGGCTGCTGGGGCTGGGACAGGTGAGGGCGTGGGTTAGTGGCGTGAGAAGCTCTGTTTTTATTGGCTGGTTAACGGCGGGTCACTGTGTGGTTTTTTTTATGCTTTTAGAGAAGCAAGGGGAATATAGTTTTTTTCAGAGATTACTTTGTCTAACATCAGTCTGTCAGGAGATAGTGACAGAGTGAAGAAATATGTAAAAAATATATTTTTAGAAAACGTACATACTGCAGCTTAAATAAACTGTTGTTGAATCACAAACATCTTTTCTTGGGTTGCAGAAAAGTAGACAGCTCACTGCAGCCTAATCGTAATATAAAATAAATCTGATTCTGAGGTGGAAAAGTGCCGACTACAAAGTAACACAACAATAACTTCACATTTAACTGTTGAAATCACACAAAAATAGACATAAACGACCAACAGGTGACACTCTAATCCATATTATTATCGTTACTGACAATCAAAACTGGATGTTGTCGTCTTTAAACTCTCGTTCAACATGCGGTGTTGTGTTAACTTTTGTTTCCTCGTTTAGAAATAATGAAAACTGTCAGTAGTTGTGTTTAGCTGAGATGAACTGAAAGAAAATCAGGATTTCTAGTTTAACTCCATTCAGTTTATTGAAATAGTGGTTAAAAGTTGTGAAATAGTTGACATATCCTTGTTTCCCTTCAGGCATGCATTTATCCTCTGCTGTCATCTGTCTAATGAAATCAAAAACGGCAAAGATTTAGACAAAACTGCATGAAACTAACAGAGCATCCCTGCCACCAGTAACCAAAGTCACTGCAGAAGACTACTCGTCTGATCCAATCTTTGTGATTTACATGCCTCTTCAGGTAAATCACATTTGAATTACTCCAGGTCGTTTGTTATTCAGAGTGGTGAAGGGACTTGAACAGCTTTGGCGAGGACAGAGTTCTCTTTAATTCAGAAACGTCAGCACGTCTTTCAGGACGATCCCCCAAAGTTTCAAACACAAACACAGAGCGCATGGCTGAGCCCGTACTGTAAACACATAAAGGAGTCGACACATGTACACAGTGCACAAACACACAATCGTTGTCATACGAGCTGAAGTGCCTTCCAGGTATTTCAGTGATGTGATTTTTTAATATGCTGTGGCATGTCGTGTTTTTCTAGGATTCTTCATCTTTACAAACCAGGGAGCCCATGAGGCAGGCTGAGCATCGCTGTAATTAAAACACGCTGGGAGGTCCACGTCTAAAATGTGTGAGAATATTTGCTCTCTAATGCCTCTCATGGCATTCAGTACACCTCCTCTTCTTCTTCTTTTCTCAACACTCAAACGCCCGACCACTCCTGTTAAGATGGAGTCCTACAGGCTCAGAAGTGGTGGCCACTGCTGTGAAACTTACATTAGAGACAAAAAAAAAGGAGCAGTCCGCTCAATATTTGACTGGGATGAGTACCGTGGGAAGCAGGGATGTGCATTCATAAATCAATGCAGGATGAGTCACTGAGTGGTCAGTGGTGAGGATACTGTCAACATGTTTACTATAAATGTAGCGTGGAAAAAGAAACTGCGCTCAAAGAAAATACTCAAAAGTTGAGAACAAGAGGTAATTTTACCCACACTAGTATTTATTTGTGAAATTAAGACACAACGTGGCGTCTTTTACTGTAAACCAAACGATGAAAATCTAAAATCATAATTTAATGGGTCTGGTGTGTTCAAAGCCCCCACTGAGCAGCTGCCTGTTGTTTTGGAAGACTGGTAGGTTTTATTGTTAACAAAAAGAAGACTTACCTGAACAGGTGTCAGCTGCGCTCTGGGATCAAACACTCGCAACATCTTGTCCTAGACGAACAGAAAAAAAAACGTTTGAACATAAGGAAGGGGTTGAATTAATCAGCTATGATGCTAACGTGAGCAAGCGTAAGATCAATATGCGAATAAATATTAATGGTATTTTTTAAGTTTTAAATTAGTATTTAATTGCAGTTAAATTGTGTTTTTGGTTTTATCAATATTCTGTTTTCTATTTTTTGTCAGAATACAAGTTGCAAATGACTCTCAACTACTGCCACATCAGATTTTAGCTCATCCTCTGATACATAAATAGTTCCTGTGCTGGCTAGAGTTGGTTAGCTGTGGTGGCCATCTTGAATTTGATTTACTCTAAAATTTTATTAGTTGTGGATTCATATAGTCGATGAAAAATTCCTGAAATTTCAGTCAAATCCATTCAGTGGTTCATGAAATATTTTGGTAACAAAGACAGCATCGACTCCACAAACAGTTGACGACCAAGATCTTAACAAAGATCTTGCACAATCAGTGCTAATAATATACATTGAAGACCAATCTCAGCTACTACCACATCAAATATGATGTCAATATCCGTACAACTGGCTGATTTATAACCTTTTATGTGTTTTGAAGGTCAGTTGGCTGTGGCAGCCATATTGAATTGTGCTCCCTCCAGAAGTTGATCCATTGCAGATGTATATCCTGCAAATTTCATTGAAATGTATCCAGAGGTTCATGAGATATTTTGCTAACAGACAGGCACAAAAGCACACAGACACAGGTAAAAACATGTTTGCCTTTTGATAGTGGGCTATAAATATTAGTGTGGATTTTCTCTGATGAAAATCACTGATGAAAAACAAGTATTTTTGGAAGGAATTCCAATCCTAAGTCTTTTTATTTATTTATTTATTTATAAACAATAATTCAGCCGACTGATTAAAACATATTTTGTAGGTGAGATGTCGCTCTAATCTTGTCAATAGATGTCTAATGTTACACATTAAGAATAATTAATTAAAAGAACAATATAAACTCAAATGCCTTCAGTTCTGAATGAGGACTGTTGTAGGATCATCTTTATTCTCAGTTAACGGAAGTTAAGTGGCAGTAACATCTGAGAGCAGCTGAGCAATAAGAGGTTTATCACACAAAGGAGGTCAGGGAGCACCTGCAACTAAGATTTTCAAGTTCCTCCAAAGTAAATGTGGAAGGAATTACAGGCTTCTCAGTTAGCTGCGTTATTTTCACCAACACTGAACGGACAACCAAAATAATAAAGATACACCTTGAAATAATTAACGGAGTCCCTTCACGTTTGCATTTCAGATAGCAAAAGTTCCTCATTTATCAGAGAACACACTGATTCATCGTAAGCAAAAGAACTCCAGTGACCTCTTCACGGCCTCGCTCGCCTTGACCCCGGCCCACCAAAAAGCACATTCGGCATCAATCAAAGCAGCCAATCAGAGAGGCTCCCATGTGATTGGGAGGAAACGGCACCTAATGGGATCAGGCTGTGCAGGACGACAGTGTCTGCAGTCGTGTCACTCAATACTGTGACTGTGATCCCAGCAGCAGTCTGACACACGGAGCCGATAGCAGGTAATAATTAAAGGTACTTAGACTAAACCGTAAACAGATTTAATAAGAACATGCCAGAAAGAATCAAAAGGCTGAATCTGACTCGGTAAAATAATAAAAATCATGACATTTATTTGTAGGGACTGTTTTTTTTCAACCCTCACATGTCTGACATGACAGAAGCAGCCTGCTGATCTGAGCTGATCTTCATTCTGATCCTCTAAACAATCGCTAAAGACATCTATTTGTGGTTTTTGACACGAATAGCAAACATGAAGCGCTCTTCTATTTGGCTTTCCATCTCGACTGTGAGAGGCCCACCCACGAATACGATGCCCCACAGCTACATCTTCAGACCTTTGTGACTAAACCCAAGGCCACAGAGGAGGAGCAACACATCTCCTCCTTGTGCCCTTTAGGCAAGAGCCCACCTGTTTAAAAAATGTCTGACAAAAAGTGTACAGACTACTCGTTTGGTTTTGTTCCGCTTTGGAAGACATCCAATTGAAAAAACAGAAACCAATTTTTAATATGGATAAATTGTCATACAAAGTCTTAGTTTTTTTATTATTTTGACAAAATATTTTACACAATCCTTAAAAATTCCCTAAAAATATATTCTGAGCGAACAATAATCCTAAATACAAACTATTATTTTTACATATAGATCAAGTTGACAAAACTGTTGTGTCAGTTTTGTTTCATTTTAGTGAAAAAAAACAAATGCATCAGAAATAATAAAAAATAAAAAACCACCTAACCTCTAAAAGTACAAAGCTACTTGAAAGGATACCGGTAGTTAAGTTTCTTGAAGGAAGGTTTTGTAAAAAGGTTATGAACAGTAATTATCTTACCTGTTGGGGAGAGCATTTTGATCAAGCTCAGTTAGAAGAAAAAACTGTTTATCTCTGAAGTGGTGAGATCACTGGTAGTCTACGTGAGACCAAACCCAAAGTGGATTGTTACAATCCTAAAATCAAATCTTGAAAAGGTCATAATAATATATGCAAAGACTATTTCATATACCCTTACAATGCCAGTTTAACATTAAACAGTTAATACAGCAGAAAAATTATGATATCCCTGCTGGAAGTGACCCAGGCAAGTGCTACAGCTAACTGCTGCTGCTATTGCACTCGAAATAAACCACATAATTCATATTAATAACCATGTAATGTAAAATCCATGGCAATGTAAAGGTTTATAAAATAGTTTTCAATTGGAGTTAAGGCAGCAGCAACACTGACTTCTGCTCAGATTAGATGTTAGCTTCTCAAATCTGTCTCATCTAATATCAAAATGTTAATTCTCCAAACTGAAGCCATTCAAAAAGCCAGCTATAACAAGTCAGACCTTACCTGTTTATAACATTTTCACAGAAGCCTGCTTCAAAAGATCCAAACTGTGGCTTTAATTTAATCAGCTTTAATCAGTACTTCATTGTCTGTGGTGCCTGTTGCTTGTTTGTTTGTTTGTTCAGCACTTTGGTGTGGACTTGTTCTGTTTAAAGTGCTTTATAAATAAAATGGTATGGTATGGTATGGTATGGTAGCTACTCACTCATCATCTTAAAGAGAAGGCAAAATAAACCAGAGAAATTGCATTTCCTGCAAAAATGCAGTGTGAATACTTTTGCAGAAGAACTTTTTGAAAAACAGCTGAAATTATCTTTTTTTTTTAAAACATGCTTATATGTAGCTGAAATAAAAGCAAGTCTAAGTTAGCAGAAGAAAGCAGAGAACACATAATTGCTGAATAAGGTTTAAATAAGCAGAAATTAGCATAAAAGTTAGGAAATTGGCAAAAAAAGGCTGAAATTATCCAAATATAGCTGAAAAGTAGCTGGAAAGGCAGAAATAAGCTTAAACTACCAGAAGGAAGTAGAAAAAATTGTAATGAGCTTTAAAAGAATGTGTAATTGGCTGGAAAATCTCAATTTAGCATAAAACGGCTAAATAGTATAGTTGAAATAGTAGAAAAAGCTGAAACTAGCATAAATAAGCTGAAAGAAACAAACTGAAATTAGCAGAAATAAGTTACCGGTTACTGGCTAAAAATAGGAGAAATTGGCTAAAAATGCTACAAAAAAGCTACCCGGTAGTTAAAAAGATAGAACAAACTTAAATTAGCAGAAGAAAGAAGAAAGAACATGTTTGCCCATGTAGACTGAAAAAAGCAGAAATGAGCACAAAAAGATGAAATTCTCTGAAAAAGGTTGAAATTAGCACAAAAAACAGCTGAAAAGTAGCTAAAAAAGGCAGAAATAAGCTTAAATTACCAAAAGGAAGTGGACAGAGCACTAATTTGCTGAATTAGACTTGAAAAAGTTGAAACAAGCACAAAAAATGTGAAATTATTTAGCAGAAATAACAGAAAAAGCAGAAACTTACAGAAAGAAGCTGAAACTAACAGAAAGAAGTTAGAAGAAGCACAAAAATGTAGTTAGCAAAAAGATCCTGAAAGGAGCAAAAACCAGCTGAAAGAACAGCTGGAATTCACTGAAAGCAGCTGGAAAAATATGGTAAGTGTAAATTTGCATAAAGAAGCTGAAAGAAGCAGAACCACAACAAAATGTGAAAGGAGCAGTAAAAGGTTGTAAAGATCTGAAGGATGTTAAATTACATCTATTCATTTTATATGAGAAAAACGGCAGAAAAAGGTTAAATGTTTCAAAAAGCTAAAGTTGCACCAATACCAATAGCACAATTCTCCTGAACGAGCTGAACGTTTCGGTATAGGATTTGTTGAAATAGCACAAAAACGCATACGGAAAAAAAATGTATCACATTTGTGTGAATGTTTCATAAGTATTCACACAATAACTAAAGACAAATACAGAAACACTGATTCTCTTTATTATAGCTGCTGTGTATCATCAAAATGTTGTAAATTGTTTATCGTGACCTAAAAATCCCAGCAAGTCGAATCAAAAGCAAGTCTTGTTTTTTGATTCTTGAAGATGTGTTCATTTTATCTGAGCAACTTTCACAAACAACTGACATGTCTCCCAGAATCAAAAAGTAGCTCAGATGCCTTTGATTCAACTTGCTGGGATGCCAGTGCAAACAACACAAGAAGAAGGAAACTATCTGGCTGTGCAAACACACAAATGAGGGCTATTCAGGTACAGATGTGTCCGCCAAGCAACCGCAAATATGCACAAACTCAACCAGACAAATAGTCTCTTTAGCCGATAAAAACAACACATATAAGAAACACACAACACCTAAACTCATAAACGCACAGATGGGAGGCCCTGGGTAACGCGTACGGATGTGTGTGTGTGTGTGTGTTTGTGTGTGTGCTTTAGGCAGCAGCTGTTTAATCAAAGAGGCGGAGCCTCGTTCTCAAGCTGCTGTTAATGAGTTTTCACCGCACGTCTGCTGCGCGAAACTTTCACATGATGTACGCAAACACACACAGACGCTGGGAATGTTCACTCGCTGCGCTCATCAAACACGCAGCGCTGCCAGGGCTGCTGTTCCCAGTCACCCATGGTTACTGATGTCAAAGCCTGACACGAATGGCAGCGTGAGACTGCAGCATCTTCATCGAGGATGCGTCACACTGGAAACTACTGGATGATGCTCCTCCATGACGTTCAAAAGACAAACAAAACATTTTACACTTGTTGTGTAAAATGTAAATAACAACAGACTGCAATGACATGAATGTCTCAAACACATATTTAATTCACAGTTAAACATGTGAGCTGTTAAATTAATAAACTACATCACAGAGGACACAAAGATCAATACTGACCATAACTTTGTCCTTTGAGCTCAGAGATTTCTCCAGAGTCTTGAAATAATTTAATCTTGTGTTTTGATGCAACAGCAGATGATGACAAATTCAAGGTCTTCCCAGTTTTTCTGTTGCATCACTATTTTAGACAGTTTTTCCACAGACTGGTGAACCTCTGCCCATCTTTACTTCTGAGTGAATCAGGCTATTTAAAATGCTTCTTTGATACCTGGCCTCTTCCTGCCAACTAACCTAACTACAGGTAGTTGCAAAATTCTCTTCCAGCTGTTATCTATTGGTGCCACTTACTTTTACAGCTTTTTGTTGCCCCTGTCCCAACTTTTTGAGATATGTTAATGCCATAAAATACAAATTAACCTTTCTATTTTGTATTTGCATCATTTTGCACCTTAGATGGCTCTCTGCTCCACACATGTGGGCTGCAGTAGCTCATGTTCTGTAGTTGCACCAGGAATAGAATTCAGAAACAAATAAAATAAAACAATTGCCAAGTCTTCAAGCGAGTTTGGTCGCAGTGGTGACCCCCTAAATGGCAAATGGACTTTACTTACCATATTTTCCGGCCTGTAAGTCGCAGTTTTTTTAACCAATTTTCATGTCCTGTGACTTATGGGGCGAAGCGACATATTTAGGGATTTTTCCCCATATTTTTAGACCAATATTTGGCTGAGATATGACCGTTTCCATTCATTCTGACGGAAAAAATGGAGCAGTACCACTTTCGGCCGCTAGGGGCGCAGTACCACTTTCGGCTGCTAGTGTCCACCGACCGTTCCCAGCTCATGTGTCCGACAAAAGTCTCCTCTGCTCGGACTCACTCTGTTGCAGCACGGCCTCCTGAACTCTGGAGGTCTGAACTACTGTTACCTTGTTAGCAAAATAGCTCAAGAACCACAGGACAGATTTTGATGAAACTTACAGAAAGTAATCACTGGATGGACATTTACAATGAGTTAGCTTTAAGAGATGTTTGAGCGAAAATTAGATTTTTATAATTTATTTTTGTAGCGTGCGCAACCGTTTGGAAGACCGTCAAAGCGAAACAATTTAAGGCCCTGTTTACACGGACACTGTGGGGGGAAACGGAACTTTTGGGTATGTTAATTAGGTTGAAAGTTTTGCGTTGACATGGGCGAATTCTGTGGATACGACTCTCTCCCCCCCCCGTCCTCATGACTTTACTGTAGTTACCATGCTGGGCCATTAGATGGCGCTGTGATTTTTGGAACCTTCACTACTGCGCATGCGTGCTGCCTGAGGTAAACAGAGCAGACGAGGCAGCCTGTTTTCCTCTCTGGCTAAAAGTTCAGCTACTACAAGTTGTTGTCAACAAGTTAACAACAAGTTAAAGCTGGAATTTGGATAAGAGTCAACAGATTTGACACCAAGTGGGACCGCTTCATCTAACAAGCTGCACACCAGTTGCTGACTGGACCGGAACCGCGTCAACATGTCTGACTTTAGTCCGTGAGAATCAGCTGATTTCCAGCAGCGCTACAAGGTAAACAATGTTCTTAATAATGTTTCCTTGTGTTTAGTTCGATCACAGAACAACCAACTGAGGTTTTATTTTTATTTTTTTCCTGCGAGGTCGAAGCTGTTCCACGAAGCGGACCGGCGGTTCGGATCTGGGTCCAGTTTCCACCAGGATGAAACAACAGAGTCCAGTTCATTAAAGTTCGGTTAACGTGTTTTTAAAAGTGTTCAATTTAATTCATTCATTCATATACTGGGCGGCCGTGGTGTAGTGGTAATGGCAGTCGTTCTCCCGATCGGAAAGTTGGCGGTTCGACTCCCGGGACCCGCACCATGTGTCGTTGTGTCCTTGGGCAAGACACTTAACCCTGAGTTGCTCCCGGTAGGACTGGAAAGCACCTTGCATGGTAGTCTGCCGCCACCGGTTTATGAATGTGTGTAGCATTCAATATATGTGTAGCACTTTGAGATTTTCAGTAATGAAAAGTGCGTTATAAATTGAATTAATTATTATTATTATATTATTATTATAATTCTCAGTGTTTGTGACATGAGTTTGTGGTGTTGAATAAATAAATAAATTAAAAATCAACCTGGTGTCTTCATTTTCAGCAGCATGTTAGGCATGACGTAACGAGTCCAGATAGCTTCATTTAGCTCAGATAAATTTAAATATCTCCCACGCTAACATAAATACTGTTTATTATTGTTAAACTGTTAATATATAGCACATTTAGTATGTTATAGTGCAGCGTGACACGTGAAATGTCCGACTGCCTCGTTAACAGCGACAACTGGATCCAGGCAGCTGGCTCTCTTCCAACACAGATGCAGGTAAGGTGTAGAATAATTAAATATGAGAATCAAAATATATTCCATCAGCTATAGTTCAGAAAGTGGTGCGTGTGTCCACTGTCCAGTCCACCGCCATTGTTAAAATGCCGGCTGTCTGCGCGTGCGTGCTGCGTGCATGTGTTCAAACAAAAGCTCCACGGGAGATGTTTACATTATCAACGGGGGGTCAGCGAAAAACTTCCACCTTGAGAGCAGGGTCAGAAAAGTATCGGTGTCATCGAGGGGGGCCAGCAGCGTCGTGTAGGCGATAAGCAAAGTCGCAAAGAGAAAGTAGCGGTTACACTCAAAATACGCGCCGTGTAAACTGGCCCTAAATCCAGCTGATTTGAACATTACGTTAATTTTTAAAGGAAAAGTTAAGCTCAGAAACACTTTTGCTATAACATATATATTTTTATAACGTGTATATCTTGTTAAATTTTAAAGAAATGAAGCGTATCCGCTCGCTGCGCGTGCACGCTTCGCAGCACCGACGTAGCAAAACGTTTTTTTTTTTTACAGTATTCAGCTGGTTTGACCGGTACGTGCATATACAGTATTAAGGAAAAGTTCAGCTCAGACACATATTTTCTATAATTTTCAGCAAACAAATAATTGTTTTTAAGTGTTAATCTTGTTAAAGTCCTACCGTGCTCGCTCCTGTGGCCATTTCCGGGTTGTCACCGCTGACGCATAACATACGCAACGCATCAGCGGTGACGCATAACAGATGCGACTTATAAAGCAAAGCGACATATTTATGGATTTTTCCACTTTGTTGGACATAATTGGACTGATGCGACTTATAGGGCGGAAAGTACGGTATGTGGCGTCTTCCTATCTTCTCAAGATACTCAAAGCTCTTTACACTACAACCTGTGTCCTCATTTACCCATTTATACAGCATTCTACTAGAGCTCTACCAGGGGTCTGCAACCTGCGGCTCTGGAGCCACAAGTGGTTCTTTGGTCCATCTACAGTGGCTCTTTCAAGCTTTGAGCAAAACATAAAATTGAATTTTGTTGGTTGTTTTACTCCAATAAAAAAGGGTCATTTAACAGTCTTCCTGCCATTTTTTTTGTGTGCAAATACTGTATGTGAATACTGTAGTAGAACAATACAAAGCGTAAAGCATACCGTACTCATTTTATGCTTCATCTCTTAAAAGCAGAATACTTTTTTCTTTACAATAATCTGTTGTTGTTTTTTTCTTTTGTCTTAAAATGTAGGAATATCAAATGTTAAAAACCATTTGATAGTTTTAGTTTTACAAAGTTACCTCTACTGGCCAGAAAAGCCCCCTCCAAGAAACGTCAATTGGTCCACGGGCCACCAGTAGATGATCACAATTGTACCAGATGGTTGTGGCTCCAGACACTTAATTTAGTGAACAAAGGGGCATAAATGTCTCTTTTGATCGTGAAGGTTGCAGACCCCTGATCTATACAAAGCTTATAAGTGCTTTAAATCACATTCATACACTGATGGGACACACATCGGAGGCAATGGGGGGGGTTCAGTGTCTTGCCCAGGGACACTTCAACATGTCACTGCTGGTAAAATTGAACCCCCAACTTTCCCACTGGAGGACTCCAACCACTAAGCCACAGCTGCCCCAAACAAGAAGACCCCAGCCCAAAGACAAAAATAAATAAATAATAACTTTAAATGAAATATTGGTTTATGAAATTTGCTAATCATTGCATTCTGTTTATTTACATTTTACACCATGTGCCAACTGTGTAAGAACTGGGGTTGTACAAAGAGCACCTCAGATGCAATAACACCTATAAGAGCACCATTCTGGATCAGAACAGAAACCCACGCTCCACTTCATCTCTGCTCACTCTCTGTGGATTTCAGTCCTCTTAACTGAATGCCACTTCTTTCTCTCCACGTGTGTCATAAATGTACTTTGTTCCAGGCCCAAATGAGGCCTGTCATGACTACTGCTCTTGTGGGAGGTGGTCTCCCCTTCATCTTCCCCCAGCCAAGCCCTGCGCCCCAATGTTTACCCTACAGAGGAGCCGGGGGATTGGACCCACATGTTGGCAGGCTCTATTTGCTTTAATAACTTGGATTGGAAAAAGTGAAAGCGGCCTTTTTAGTTAAATGACACCAGATACCAACTGGGCTGAAACGTCGGAGGCCAGACAACCCATCCTCCCCCAGCCCGAACACACACTTTTCTTCTCAGGTGTCTTGTTCTTTCAGGCTCCGTTGCAGCTGATGGCAGTGTTGGTAGCTCTGATTAGGACGATTACGCTGTCAAGGACGTCACAATTTGGATGAAGCCTGAGATGACTGGAATAATTTGTTGCTGGTCAGACACAGACAAACAAGGGGGACTGAACCAACAATCACGCCGATTAAGAAGGTGAATGTGGAACATTTTTGTGTCAAAGGTTACTTGGTTGCCAGCTTGAGTAAGCTCATCATGCCTCGTCTAAAGAACAGATGGGGGTCTCAGCAACTACCAACCACGTTTTAGGACAAAATCTGTAAAAGTGACTTGAGTTATAGCCATTTTGTGTATTTTAAAGGCTGTTTGGCTGTGGCAGCCATGTTGAATCAAGCTGACAGTAACATTTACTGCAAGTTTCATTTGAATCTGTCCTATGGACAGATTCAATAAGCTGTTTTGGGAACAGATGCATTCACAAGGGCAAAACCATAATTGTCCGTCCTCTTTGTTGGGTAGCACGCAATAAACAAAATAGTTACCGTATTTTCCGGAATATAGGTCGTGGCTTTTTATCATTTTTGCATGCCCTGCGACCTATACTGTATTCAGGTGCAACCTATTTATGGCTTTTTATAAAATAAGCTGATTTGTAATCATGTATTAACAAAAATTAAACTGAGACACACTCTTACAATAATGTCAGCTAACAAATATATTTTTTAGGTGTTTATCCTGCTAAAATTATTCATTTATTAAAGAAAAGTTCAGCTCAGACACATATTTGCTATAATTTTTATCAAACAAATAATTGTTTTTAAGTGTTAATCTTCTTAAAAGCCTTGCTGTGCGCTCCTGTGGCAGACATTTGCAGCAGAGCTAAACACGGTCCACATTTTGACGTAGGTGCGACCTATATTCAGGTGCGACCTATATTCCAGAAAATAC
>JBBPBX010031694.1:0-26123 GCA_038048925.1 Garcialebias charrua | reverse complement strand
CCCTATATTTATACAATTTATTTTGGCTGAGATCTGATGATTTCATTCATTCTAACATGGAAAATATTAAACATTACCATTTGCAGCCACTAGAGGGCTCTCTAGGTCTATGGCAAGCCAAATGTCTCATTAATAGGTAAAAGTGGCTATTAATGAAATACTTGACTTGCCATACAAAGCCTCCTTCATCTCGCTCCAGAACTTCTGGAGCAAACGTCAAATCAGCTGCATTTTGCCGCCCAGGTGAAATGCAGCTGATTTTACCATTAAAGTTAAGGAAAAGTTCAACTGAGACACACTTTTAGAATAATGTTGAGCAAACACATGTTTTTAGGTGATTATCTTGCTAAATTTAGAAGGAATGCACAGCGAGTCCTCCCTCTGCACACTCCATCAGCCATAAATTGATTTTTGAAATGCAGCTGATTTGACCATCAAAGTGCATTTATTAAGGAAAAGTTCATCTGAGACACATCATTGCTATAAATTTGAGCAAACAAATAATTGTTTTTAAGTGTTAATCTTGTTAAATTTTTGTTAAGGTCCTCCCATGTGCACTCCCGTGGTTGCCATTTTGGCAGCCAATCAATTTTTGCCACAACACCGGCCCACGTTTTGAGGTGGTCAGCGGTGACGCAACTTATTTATGTTTTTTTCTACTTTTTAGACATTTTTGGACTGATGCGACTTATACAGCAAAAAGTATGGTATACTCCTGACCTCTCAAACTGGGGGAGGACCACCCAATCCACTGGGCCAAGTCTCCACCTTGTCATTTTTAGTAAATGAAAATGAATATTTCCACATATTCTCTTAACAGAGGAGGAGGTCTGAGATTTCAACTGTCTAAGACTTATAACTCAGTTTTGGATTTGATTCCGAAACGTTTTACACCGGATGGGAGCAGGGATGCCTTGTCTGTAAATTAGACTAACAAAGTTCTCTGAGTAGCCTCTGTTGTTGTTTGGGAGGTGTTGTTTGTCAATTTACGCTGGTGAAGATTCTCAGTCATCCAGGACATGATGAAATCAAAAAAGGCGTTCAATACAGGATCAACTGGACAGTTGATCCTGTATTGAACGCCTTTTTTGATTTGTCAATTTACATACAGTTTTGTGTCTTCTAACAGAGACCTCAAGGGAACCTCCTACTGTTAAGGTGTGATCTTTCAATTTACATGTATGTGTTACAAACCCCCTTTTGTTAAGCTGGGATGTGTCGTTTTGTCAATTTAAATAGAATGGGCATGTTAGTTAATTTGTGGTGTTATTTCAGTTTCCAATTTCATATGTTGGTGCGTGACTTGTAAGCCTGTATAAAACTTCTCGTTCTCACAGCTTCCATTCAGAATTGAAAAAGACTTCTGGACAGAAGTCGAAACGTTTTCTGCAACAAATAAAGTCCAGTTGATCCTGTATTGAACGCCTTTTTTGAATATTTCCACATAGTTGTAACATATTTTCCACATCTAAGCTAACTGTTACAAGTTTTATGTTATTGTTATTGATTAAGATTAATGTTAAAAGACGTGTAAATGTCAAAACTCAATAGGTTTTTCTTTGTTTTTGTGTGTTCAGGGGAAGCAAATGGTTAACTCTCTGCCAGGACTTCTGACCATGCTGCCCTCTGTTGGTGTTTCAGTCCCTCTGGTGGATGTCAAACATGAATGGGAAGAACCAAAATACAAAAAGTTCCTTACGTTCAAAAAGTATGATGTAAATGTTTCAAGTTCTTAGCTACAATCACTTTCTAGAATTAGTTTTAATATGATGTAATTCATAATCAAAGATGTCAGCATGATATTCATTTATTCATAGCCACAATGTTATTCCCTGGCCTCCCTTGAAAAAGAGATCTGTGATCTGATTTGGATTTGCCTGGTTAAATAAAGCTTAATAAATAACCCTGATGCATGCTCAATAATCCAGGTAGAAAAATCTAAAAAAGCTAAGTCTGGTCCTCTGGACATTCAAAAAACAAAAAAACAAAACAAAGCAAAAAATTGTAGAAACGTTTCGTCTTTCGTCCGAAAGACTTCCTCAGTCTGAGGTGCTGGGTTCAGCTCAGTCTTATAAATAGCACCCTCTCACAGTGTTACACAACCAGTTGGCTGATGACAGCCTGAAACCAGCTGCTCACATGATCAAGGAGGACCATCAGCCTAACAATGGATCGTTAGCACCCTGATGGTTGTTTGCTATTCACAGAGGGCTGAGTGATACCAGCAATCACAGCATTGTAGGAGGGGGACAGTTGAACTCGGAGGCCTCCACCCCTGTTTAATGATGGGCGGTTTCTTTTCACAAAGATGGCCTCCTTTACTCCTCTCTCAAACCATCGTTCCTCTCTATCAAGGATGTGAACATCTTCATCCCTGAAAGAGTGACCGCTGGCCTGGAGATGAGTGTAGACTGCAGAGTCCTGACCTGATGATGTTGATCTTCTGTGCTGGGCCATCCTTTTGGCCAGTGGCTGTTTAGTTTCCCCGATATAAGACTGATCACAGCCCTCCTGACACTGAACAGCATACACAATGTTACTCTGTTTTTGCCGGGGGACTGGATCTTTGGGATGAACCAGTTTTTGCCGTAATGTATTTTGAGGTTTAAAAGCCACTGGGACGTTGTGTTTAGAAAATAAACGTCTCAATGTCTCTGAAACCCCTGCAACATATGGAATGGCCACTGGTCTGGGTCTGGGTTCCTTCTTTTCACCTGATGGCTGGCTGGAGTCCTGTTTGGGTTTCTTCTCTGCTTTCAGGAAGGCCCAGTTAGGATATCCACATTTCTCTAGAGCCTGTTTTGTGTGTGATTTCTCCTTCTGTCTGGCTGCTGAGTTAGTGGGGACGCTGTCTGCTCTGTGGTACAGAGTCCTGATGACTCCTAACTTGTGCTCCAGAGGGTGATGGGAGTCAAACTGTAAATACTGGTCTGTGTGGGTGGGTTTGCGGTACACCTCAGTTTGCAAATTTCCTCTATCAGAAACTGAGACCTCACAGTCCAAGAAAGCCAACCTGCCATTTCTTACATCTTCTCGTGTGAACTTGATATATTTATCCACAGAGTTGATGTGATCAGTGAAATGTTGGACTTCCTGAGATTTAATTTTAACCCAGGTGTCATCAACATACCTGAACCAATGACTTGGTGGTCTCCCCGTAAAGGATGTCAAGGCTCTCTTTTCTACCTCCTCCATGTACAGGTTGGCAACAATAGGAGAAACTGGAGACCCCATAGCACATCCATGTTTCTGCCTATAATATTGCTCCCCATATGTGAAGTAGGTTGACTGCAGGCACAGTTTCAAGAGTTGACACAGTTGCTCTGTGGAAAGCGTGGTTCTGCTGTTCAGAGTGGTGTCTGATTTTAACCTTAAACAGACCACCTCTACTGCTTCATCAACAGGAATGCACGTAAAGAGTGATGTAACATCAAAAGAGACTTAATAAATAACTATTCCCACTTTCACACTCAAAACACCATACCCAAATAAAAACATACGTCAAATCAGTTTTATTTGCTAGCACAAATAAAAAGTGCTGACAGCTAACTTTGGCCAATAACTCGTTGGCCAAAGTGATGCACACAAAAATAAAAGCAAAGACACAATAAAAGAGACCATGAAAACAAACCAAATAAATTCTTTTAAAAATGTGACAGACAATAAAAATATTAAAATAAAACTAATCTCTCATGCTGTATTAAAAGTCAATGTGTACACTGAGTTGAAGCCTTTCTGATGTGAAAGGCTGGTTCCACAGTTAAGAAGCTACAAATGAAAAAGCCCGATCACCTCTGTGGACCAGGCTGGACACAAAAGCAAATGATCATCAGATGTGATGAGTCTGGAGGGAACATGAGGTGGCAGGAGGTCAGACAGGTATACAGGAGTTCATCCATGCAGAGCCCTACAGGTCATCAATAAAACTTTAAATCAATTCTAAAACAATCAGGAAGCCAATGAAGGGATGCCAGCACCAGGGAGATTTGGTCATGCCTTTTGTGCTGCAGCATTCTGGCCCAGCTGTTGTCATGAGAGGCAGAACTGACTAACACCAACATACAGAGTCCAGTAAGTTACTTTAGATAAAAGCCTCAGTGTAAGCACCATTTAAAATAAAATATAGTTTAAATCTAATACCTGTGTTTGATTTTGAAACATATTTAAGTTTGCTGAAATAGAGTTTGGTTCGAGTGACTTTGTTATTTTATAGGCTTCCATAGTTTGCAGACAGGAAGTTTAATGTAGTGAAATGTGTGAGTTGAATTATATGACAAATAAAAAATAAAATAAATAAATAAAAATAATAAAAGAACTACGACTGAGCGACAAGGTTGTTTTACCGTTGGCGATGCAAACAAACCATCTCAGTGCATTAAAACATTCTCCTTTGTTCATGATTTATGGTTGATAGAATATATTAATATGAAAATAATTCAATTCAATTCAGTTTATTTATATAGCGCCAATTCACGACAAAGTTGTCTCAGGGCATTGTAAGAAACATTCATATACATCAAAAAGCCAAGTAGTAAAGTTCTCTATTAATAAAAGCCAGCAGACTCGTTGAATCTGAAAGTAAGAGAAAGAAAAAGAAAACTTTAATTTTACATTCAGTGAAGAAAAAGATCTCTTCACTACAGAACTAATCTGTTGCTGGAGGTTAAAACTAGAATCAAATATCACCAAACTTTTTAATGTGAGATTTTACAAACTCCAGCCTGCCCAGATCTGTAGGAGGTCGGAGATCTAGATCTGAAGTGTTGGGGTTTACACTGGGTTCAAAAATAGCAACTTCAGTTTTGTCCTCGTTAAAATTTAGAACGTTTGAAGTCATCCACGTTTTTACATCAGTGCAACAGTCAAAGAGTGGTTTTAGTGAAATAGATTGATGGCACATTCACTGAAGGTAAATCTGAGTGTTGTCTATGTAGGAATGAAATGAGATGTTAAATTGGGGCGCTTGTAGACGGAAAAATAAAATGGGTCCAAGAATGGATCCTTGGGGGACGCCACCTATGAGAGTGGATGAGGAGAAAAGAGATTCTCTGAGGCTTAGAAACTCTTGCCAGACAGGTTAAACCTGAACCAGTCTGCATAGCCTTTGATACCACAGAGCTCCAACCTGGAGATCAGAAAGTCTTGGTCAGCAGTATCAAAGGCAGCTGTCAGGTCAAACAGCAACAGAACAGATGAGTCTCCTGAAGGTGAGACTAACAAAAGATCATTAAAAACCTTTAAAAGTGTAGTTTCAGTGCTTTGATGAGCTTTAAAACCATCCATCCATCCATCCATCCATCCATCCATCCATTATTTTCACCCGCATCTTCCGTTTCAGGTTGCGGGGGTCACTGGTGTCTATAGCCAGTAGTCACTGTGCGAAAGGAGGTGGGTGCCCTGGACATGGCGTGCACTTAAAAAGGGGTGCAGCTGAACAAAAACTATTTTTCTAAAAAAAATAATAAATAAAAAAATTAGATAAAAAAGAATATTTTGAAATTTTGAAATGGGTCTTACACTGGAGAGGCCAGATGAGGCCAGATGAGGTTTCTTCAGCAACAGCTGCATAACAGAATATTTAAAACCGGCTGCAACAAGGCTTGAACTGAGACTGCTGTCAAAAATCTCCAAATCGTCAGAGCCAGCAAATAGTTGGAAGATTGTTTGTACAGAAGCTCTTCATGTTGTAAACTATCTCTTTGTTGGTATGTTCTTGTTTCTGTTGCATGTTGTATAATGTTATATGTTATGTAAGATGTTCAGTGCCAGGCCAGACTGATGTTAACAAAGGAGCTTAGCACACTGACAGTGAAACTTTCACCGCTTTACGTCTATTAGATCAGTGCTAATCAGCCCAGAGTGGATATTCCTAAGAAGTGTGCCATGCAGCTTTAATTTAGGCTTGTCGCCCTAACACATACAGGTTCTCCACTGTTTACATGTAAATAATATACTGGGGTTGCAACAATCAATAATGTGTTAAAAATAATTTAATCTGATTAAATTTAGCTTGTTGGGTATCATAAGGTTTGTTTTGGCTACTGCAAAGGAAAACAGCCCGACAAGCCCTGAATGTACTTTTTAAGGCATCTTAAAATAAGTAGCATTAATGGTTGTTCCATAACAGATTTACAAATAAATTATGAAATATTGCGTTTGACAAATTTAAAACTATAGTTCGTTTAAGTATGTTTGGGCCCCAGATTGTGTAGTCATTATTGGGGATTTTAATTTGCATGTGTGCTGTAATGAGAAGACCATGTTTAAGTACTTTTTAGATTTACTGGACTCATTTAATGTAAATTAGCATGTAAACCATACCATACCATACCATACCATTTTATTTATAAAGCACTTTAAACAGGAACAAGTCCACACCAAAGTGCTAAACGGTCCCACCCAGGAGCATGGACATACATTGGACCTTGCTTTAACTCGGGATATGACTGTTAGTAATCTTGAAATCGGTGACAATGTGTTTTCAGACCACATGCCAGTCCGGTTTGAGTTCATCCTTCCCCATCTAACTCCTAAGCCATGCGTTCCTTCACGTCGCAGCTGGGTCATTAACCATTTAACTGTTGCACGTTTCACAGATGTTTACAACTCTGAAATGATGATTCAGCCCCCGGTGTTTCTCTCCACCACCGAGGAGCTGACATCCCAGTTCAACTCTGTCTGTTTAAAGGCTCTGGATCTTGTTGCTCCTGTTAAATCTAGAAAATCAAAACTCAGAGCAGAACCTTGGCTGAATGACGTCACCAAGGCCATTAGGCAGCAATGTAGGAGGGCGGAGCGCAAATGGAGAAAAGACAGGCTGCAAGTCTCTTTTCAAATACTAAAAGAGAGTTGGCGCCGTTATCAGAAAGCAGTGAAAACTTCTAAATCTCAATACTTTTCAGATATCATTGCCTCAAACTCTCACAATCCACAAGTTCTGTTCTCTACCCTAAACTCTGTTCTCCGCCTCACTGAACCATCACCCCTGGAAGCCTCAACTGAGCTGTGTGAGAATTTCCTACATTTCTTTTTAGAAAAAATTGCGAGCACCCGAGCTCTCATTTCTCCTCTCATGATCTATCCATCCCACCTCAATATGTTGATGTATTTGACCATTTTGAGCCAATCTCTCTGTCTTCTCTAGAGCAGGTCATGTGCAACATGAAACCATTTGGTTTCCCCTTTGATGTGGTCCCCCCTCGGCTACTAAAGGAGGTTTTTCCTACTCTAAGTCCCTCCATTCTTGCTATTTGTAAATAGCAGTTTATCCACTGGCGTAATGCCAAAAACATTAAAACATGCTGCTGTTCAACATCTCCTGAAAAAACTAAACCTTGACCCTTCAGTAGTATCCAACTTCAGGCCTGTCTTCAGACTCCCATTAGTTTCTAAACTTCTAGAGAAAATAGTCGAGTCCCAGTTGAAGTGCTTCCTGGAGGATCACACTGTCCTTGAGTTATTCCAATTTGGCTTCAAACCTCTCCACAGCACTGAAACTGCCCTACTGAAGGTTTTTAATGGCATTTTCTTATCCACAGACACTGGTGATTCTGTGCTGCATGTCCTATTGGACCTTACATCTGCTTTTGACACCATCGACCATCAGATCCTCATTGCTAGGTTGGAGCAGTGGGTGGGCATCACAGGGTCAGCCCTCAATTGGTTCAGATCCTACCTCTCTGACAGATCCTTTTGTGTTTCCATCAACAATTTTAGTTCTGCAGTGGCAGCACTTAAATGGGGGATTCCGCAGGGGTCCATCCTGGGTCCTCTCCTATTCTCCTTATACCTGCTGCCACTTGGTGCTATTTTCCGGAAACACAACATACCTTTCCACTTCTACGCCGATGACTGTCAAATTTACTTCCCCCTAAGACACAATGGTACATGCTCTATTCAACCTCTGCTCGACTGCCTGGCTGACATCAGGGACTGGATGGCTTTAAATTTCTTAAGTTTCAATGAAAAGAAGTCTGAAGCCATGTTGTTCCCTCCCAATGACACGATCACGAACCACTGCATCAACCTTTCTGCTCTAGCCCTGTCTGAAAAACAAAAAGTCACAAATCTGGGAGTGATAATGGATCCTTCCATGAAACTCAACAGTCATGTAAACATGATTGTTAAAGGGGACCAAATGTAGGATATATAATTTTTTTGTGGTTTATCTGTGGGCTATCCAGACCATTTTCAGTCAATTTTATACACAAAATAATGCTTAGATAATAAAATATCCCCTTTCTAATTCTGCCAAATTTCACTTCCGTTCTAAACGACCGGTTTATGAATAATGAGGTCTGAAAGCCACGCCCTACAAAGACCTATTTACATTAACTACGCCCTCTGTAACAGCCAGTATCTCTAATATGTTGTTATTTTAAAATTAGCTCTTTTTTATTACTCATTTGACTTACTGTTAGTGCTAGTAGCTTAAGATAACTTACCAAAAGCCCTCTGCGCGCGCCGCCATTTGCAGCTCCTTTTTTTAGCATTAGCTCCGAGGCTAATGATAGCTTTTCCTCCTCCGAGCGGGCGGTGTGCTCCGCTCGTTGCATGCGGCGCTTGTTGGAGCGTGCTTCAGTCCACACACAAAGTTCACAGAATGTCTCCAGTTAATTTATCCGCATGAGGCAACTTTTGACCGGACCCCCGGACCTCAAAAGTCAGTAGCTCCCAACAACTCCCGCACGCAGATGGTGTCTTCGCCGGCGGTCTGCAAAACAAAAGGCTTAAAAAAAAAAAGGGGTATCCGCGACCGGGTCGCAAACCCGTGTCCTTCGGATGACGAGTCCGGTTCACTACCTCTTGGCCAACCGTGCAGTTATGCAAAAAATAGTCTTTCATTGTATAAGAAATAATCACAACCACCTACATTTAGAACGCTGAAGTTTTGATTAGATTTTGATGAAGTGAAAGGTATTCTTAAAATAAATAAGTTGCTAATCTGAAAATATATCGATCAGTGGTGCTTGATGGTACAGACTGTCGCCCCGCGAGAGAGTGTGTGTGTGTGCACAGTTTTCTGCCGGCTGCGCGTTGGGAGCGATATTACACTAAAAATTGAACTAAAACGTAAAAATAACAATTATAAAGTATTATTATGTCGATGTATATATCTAGTCTCACCCCGATTTCTCCGAAACAAAAGGCTTTAAAAAAAAGGGGGGGAAAAAAAGATGCCGTTGACAGGATGCGATCTCCGCTCTCCTGCGTGGCGGTCAAGTGTCGTAACCGCTCAACCAAACTGACAGTTGTGCAAAAGCAGTCCTTCATCATATAAGAAACAAGTCCAAACCGCGAGAGTGTGTGTGCACAGTTTCAACGAGACAGAATTCATTCAAACAAGGCAATAAAACCTGGACGCCTCCCTGGTGAGGTGTTCCGGGCATGTCCCACCGGGAGGAGACCCAGAGGAAGACCCAGGACGCGCTGGAGGGACTATGTTTCTCGGCTGGCCTGGGAACGCCTTGGGATTCCCCCGGAGGAGCTGCTCCAAGTGGCTGGGGAGAGGGAAGTCTGGGCCTCCCTACTTAGGCTGCTACCCCCGTGACCCGACCCCGGATAAGCGGAAGAAGATGGATGGATGGATGGATGGATGGACAAGGCAATAAAACATTCTGGTTTTACTCGAGATGTGCTGCATGGCTGGAGCAGGGCAAACCCCTAGCCCCCCGGGGGCTAAATAAATGAATAAATGACCGCCAGGTCAGCTCCTAAACCGCTAGGCAACCGTGACATCTTTTATACTCAAGTGGGTGGAGCATCACCAGGGGTTGCTAGGTGAGGGGCTGGACTCAGGTTTGAGGTGATTGGCTACGGTTTGTGACGTCACAAACCGCAGGAAGTGTGAAACGAAGCGTTTTTAATCACAGACAAATAAATCTACTTAGAGTAAATAAACCACTGGGTGCATTTTTTTGGCACAAGGACTGTTTTTTTATGAAGTAAATACCCAAAGTTGAGTAAAAAAACATTAAAAAGTGAATTTTGCATGTGTGGTCCCCTTTAAATACAGTTTTTTCCAGCTGAGGCGACTGTCTAAGGCTAAGCTGAAGCCCATATTATCAAAAAATAACCTGGAGACAGTAATACACACATTTATTACATCTAGGCTTAATTACTGCAATTCCCTCCTGTTTGGTATCAGTCAGACCACCATTGCACGATTACAACTGGTCCAGAATGCAGCAGCCCAATTTTTAACCAGTACAGGCAAAAGAGAGCACATTACACCAGTCTTGGCCTCCCTGCACTGGCTACCGGTTCATCTTCGAATCCAGTTCAAAATTCTCCTGTATGTCTACAAATCGCTGAACAGTCTCCCCCCCCCATCTCTCTGATTTGCTACACCCGTATGTCCCACCACGTGCTCTGAGGTCAGCAGACCAGTTACTTCTCACAGTTCCAGGATCTCGCCTTAAGCTCAGAGGTGACAGGGCCTTCTCTGTAGCAGGCCGAAGACTTTGGAATGAGTTACCTCTGCTTGTCAGACAGGGCTCCTCCCTCTCGGTTTTCAAATCCCATTTAAAGACTCACTACTATTCCATTTCTTTCAACACCAGATGGTCTGTGTTTGGTTGTTATATTTGTTGTCTGCGATGATTTTGTGTCTATATTCCGTTTTTTACTTCATTTTGCATGTTGCCTGTGTGTTGCCTGTTGTTTGTTTGTTTGTTCAGCCCTTTGGTTGGCCCTGTCACTGTTTTAAGTGCTCTATAAATACTTTGTAAAATGGTAGGGTATGGTACGGTGTGGCAAAGATTATAGCAGCAGAAATATATTTTTACAGTAAGTCACACTGTCTCTAATGATATAAACCTTTCTAATATAAAGCATCATCTTTACTCTCCAAGTATCGGTACCTCAATATAAAAAAATGACTTGGGATACATAATTATATGAGCCTCAACTATAAGATTAGGTTCCTTTTATGCAAAAACAATGCATCAAATATATTGAAAAAAGAAATTTAATTCAAATGTGGCATTGTCAGTTTAGTAGATTTAAACATTGTGTGGTATGTTGAACTTTTTGACTGACGTCAGCTTGATTGTAACCTGAAAAGATTTACCATATAGATCAGGCTTAAAAACAGGAAAGCTACTCTGAAAACATTCATTTTCATTAAATAACACACAGTTTATATTAATTTACCTTTCGGAGACAAACACACACGAAAAAATCAGTTCTTGAAACTGCACCTTTATTTATTCATTTGATGGCACACAGGTGTGTCATTTTTGATGCAAAAACCAGGAATTACCCTGATCCTGACCAGCCACTGAATGAAGGTCAAGTCAAGGCCAAGGTTCTTTATTGTCATTCGCATCACATGTGGTACATGAGGTGGAACGAAATTGTGTACACAGGGTCCCAGTTACATCCAACCATAGCAAACATGTAAAGTGTAAAACGAAACAGTAAATAAGGAACTAAGATATGAATTGACATACGCTAAACGAATGCCCAACGGTACACTAAAATATCTAAGATATGCTCGTCACTAATAACAATACGCCAAACAACAGCAGCACGAACATGAGTCTGTGGGTGGATGAGTATGAATGAATGAATGCAGCAGCATGAAATAATCAGCAGCATGAGATCAGCAGCACATATCAACAATCAAAGTTGCATTACAGTGATTTTCCTGGTCGGGAATTCATGAGTCTAACAGCCTCAGGGCAGAAGCTGTTCCTCAGTCTAGTGGTTCTACACTTAATGCTACTCAACCTCCTGCCTGAGGGGAGTGGGGAAAAAAGTGTGTGTGCTGGGTGAGTGGGGTCCTTCATGATGCAGGTGATAAGATATACTGGACAAGCATTTAAAGTAGAACTCTATGCATTTGTGATCCTTAAAACAGGAACAGTTACAAGTTCATGGTTGTGTATTAGCAAAACATGAGTCAAATCAGACAAAAGGTCAACTTTAAACAGATATGAAGTGTGATGGAATACTTCAAACCAGTGCTTTATTTAAACAGAGAAAAGTTTGGGAAAAAAGGTACTGGTAAATGAGACTAAAAAGGAATTTAAACAGTGAAAAATTAATCTTTAACTGAAAGTTTTTCTGAAATGGAGCTCAAGACATGAGTTTGGGTTCCAGGTAATTCTTGCTTTGGTCTTCAGTAATCCATCCTCTTCTATTGTGGGGGAATCTGGCAGATCCCCAAGTTTGTTCAGCAGACAGACGAGGGTCCAGAAGGTGATTAACAGGATGGGTGCCACGTGGGCCCCACGGGGATTACAAAGCAGCAAGAAGAAGGTAAAGAGATTAGACTCTAAACGGAGCCTGCTTTTTTAACCTCGTCTCTGTAGTTACACTCACAGCCGAGAAGAAAACTCCAGGTCCTGTTTCCATCCGGATCCTAACACCGGCCTGTCCACTGTCTCCTGTCCATGCACCCATGCAGGCACGTCTCTTCTCCACAGGGATCCAGGACCAAACGACTGGGGATACACACCCAGAGCATGGTTTACTGGTGTGAGCTGGCACCTCAGCATCAGAGGAAACACCTCAGCAAATTCTTCTAATGGACTCGAGATAAGAAGATCCTGGATTTTATTGTTGCTCGCAACTTTTTTCTCCACAAATGATTACTTTGGAGCTGAAAGACACATAAATCAACCCATCATGCTTTTAAAATCAGGAGTCTTTCTCACTTTCTGTCTGATTACTCTCCAAGCAAATCAAATCAAAGGTAAGCAGCTCGGTCGAAGTATAAAATAAATAAAACAAAAAAAGTATTCAGCAAGTTCAGGTGTGTTTGTGTCAGTAAAAATAGTCCAGGAAGTAAAAAGCAGAAATCCAAAATGCCAGCTCAATCTCAGAGAGATGTTTGATTTTTACACGTCAAGCAAATGTAAAATATGCAGCAATCAGTTTTTAAGGTCATGAACAATCATCGTAAATTAAAGCGGCCATGATGTATAAGAAGTGGTCAGTCAGAGGGGAAAAAACATATTTTTCTGAAAATGCTGATATTTGAGTTGGCACCGTGTTGTTCAGAGAGATGTGTCCGGGTGAGCTCATTATCCTGAAGGAAACAAAAGGCACTCTGTTCTCAGGATTGCAGGACGTTAATCTTTTCTGGCTTGTAATTCTCTTGTGAGGCCTGTTTTGTTTTGGCCATTAATGCCCTCTCCAACCCCCCTGTTGTGCAGGCCCTCGTGCCTGTGCATGTGTGTGACAGGCTTAGAGTCCCAAACAAATTACTCTTAAAGAATTTTCAGCTTTTATGAAAAAAAAAAAATCTATGAATGTTTTGTAATAAATTGTTGCATGGATTTGCAGGGCAGACACCGTCCACGTACGGTTTTTGTGGGTTAGGGTTTTTGTCCTTTCATCCATCATTTCTACCATGCTTTTATTTTGAAGCTGCATTTGCTTCAGGTTTATGCAGCAAAACATTAAACACACCTGGTTAGGAACAAATACTTTAGGTTTATCATTGATGAAATACACCATAGCTTCTGTGTGGCCAACTAAAGTCTTTCCTGTCTAGAAAATTTGATTGGGTTAAATGCAGAGTCAAATTTCGTCTTGTATGGAAACATACACAGATGACAAAAATGTGACATTATTATTATTATTATTATTATATTTAACAAATGCAAGACACCAAGCTCATTGTAGACAGGTCTGGGACTTCTCAGGTTCATTTTTATAGGAATGACTCGTGTTTGGGGTGACCAGCTGCAGCCGTGGAAGGAGTCCGGACAGAGGTGGACCTAATTTTCACCATGACAGGTCCATGATTGAGAAAAAGATATTAACTTATATTTAAAATATTAAAAAAGTTAGTATAACATGGACGCAGGATGATCTGAGTTTGTAAAACACCAGTGCAAAACTGAATAAAAACCTAAAGTTTTTGTTAGGAATTAGACTTAATGTTTTATTATGACTTCAAGTCAAACTTACAGTATATATATAGATTCACAATTTATTAAGTTTGTTAATGAAAAATGAACTTTGTCCAAACATATTTGTTATTTTTTAGACAGCAATTCAAAACCTAAAAACCCAAAACAGTGCTAATTTAATCACTCTTAATTTTTTAAAACTTTATTTTACACGTCTGCATCTTATATTTAACTAAAACTATCATCAGTTTAAATAGAAAAATAATAGAAAAATCAATACAAATAGGTTCTTGTTTTTAGTATTTTACCTTGTTTTACAATGCAACTTGATTTGCTTGTTTCATACACTACCTTTTTATTGTTGTTTTAATTGCATTTTGTTGTTGTTTATTGTTGTCTTTACTTTAGATGTTGTCTGTCCAAAACAGGTCTTTCTTGAAAATGAGTCCTCGTGACTCAATAAGACTAACCTGTATAAATAAAGATTAAATCGAAGTAAAATATTAGAGAATACTGAACATATGCTTCACAGTAGTTTGTAAATTAAATAGCATGAAGTATAAAAATGGTAATTCAGAAAAAACAATCATTGCAGCTTAAATAGAGACAAAAATCTATGTGATGGATGAAACCTAATTGGTTGCGTAATTGTGTGGAAAAAAGTTGTAAATCGCTTCTTAATTTGCATAATAGGTTTTTAATAATTATATATATATTTCTTTTTTATGTTGCAGTACGCCCAGCAACTGAACAGGTGCTTGATTAAAAAAAGGAACATTATTTAAAAAAATCCTCACTTAGAAGAGTAACACAGTTGTATTTTATTAAAAGACATATTTTTGTGTAAAAATGTCCCCTTCAGTTTCCACTTCCATTAAATACTGCATTTTTATTTAAAAGTTTTGAGCCAAACACGAACATAACAGCCCAGTAATTACATTATTTCCACTCACTTATTCTTATTGTAATTTTCTGGCTAAGATTTCCGATCCCTTTTCCAGGAGAGCAGTTTGTGATTTGGGTTTAGTGACCTCCAATTGATGTTTTGGGGCTCACAAATCCAGGCTTTATTTCTTAAGAAGTCCTTAAAGATTTGCCAGCTGGCATTACAATGAGAGCCATTTTATCTAAAATTGATTTTTTATTCCAACAGATGACAAACCGAATTTGGAACAGCACACTGATTTTTATAGGGGTGTAAGATTAAGTTCCTAATAAACCTCACAAAGGAATAATCATGTGGTAGTATGTTATAAATATACAGGTATATGACAATGGTTAGATTTGTTTCTATTAACAGAGGTTCCTGTTTATGCCACAGTGAACCTGAATCTTATGCACACACCTGTGGGGCTTCTTTGTTTTATACCTTAGTCAGTCCACAGTTTATATATGGTCATAAAACAAGCAGCATTGAATTCAGACAGCTGAACAAAGGCCACCATGCACCACGATGGATCAGATATCTGTCCAATTTAACACTTTTTAGTGTTTTTTTTGGTAATGAAATGCTTACTTGTGTGGTTTAAACGACTTCCCCACATATTTCAAAATTTTACATTAAAACCCCTCTCCCATCTCCATCTTCTACTTCTTGTCATCATTGGGTCATGGAGGCAACAGTTCTATGAGAAAAATTTAGACAGCCCTCTCTTCAACTCTTCCTGGAGAACCCTCAAGGCGTTGCATGGCAAGAGAAGGTGCACAATCCCTCCAGAGAGTTCTCGGTCTGCCATGGGGCCTCTTACCAGTTGTGTCCAGAAACCCACCAAAGAGAGCCATCCTAATCCAATGGTTCCCAACACTGGTCCTCAAGGAACACTATCCTGCATGTTGTACTGTACAGTAGTTGTTTCCCTCCGATGACACCTGATTTGAATGAACGGGTGATTGCAGGCTTTTGCAGAACTTCAGGAAGTATGGGTAATTTTTCTTCTTAATTTATGGGGCGAGATGGTGTAGAGGCAGGGCAGCCGGCTCAGGACCGGAAGGTCCCGGGTTCGATCCCCGGTCACTGCATACCTCGTTGTGTCCCTGGGCAAGACACTTAACCCCGAGTTGCTCCCGGTTGGACTGGCAGCGCCTTGCATGGCAGGCTACCGCTACCGGTGTATGAATGGGTGGATGGCTGGTACTGTGAAGCGCTTTGGGGCCCCTCATAAGGGGCTGGAAAGCGCTAAATAAGTAAGCTCCATTTACCATTTCTTCTTTTGTTTTTTCCCTCTTCTGGGGCCAAAGTGAGTCATCCTCCTCAATTTCACTATGTCTATCCTCTGTCCTCACTCAAACCACCTCCATGTCCTCTCTAACTGCATTCTTATAGTTGGTCTTCCTCTTTGTCTTTTTCCTGGCAGCTATATTTATAACATCCTTCTACCAATATACTCACTGTCCCACCTCTGGACATGTCCAAACCATCTCAGTCTGGCCTCCTTAACTTTATCTCCCAGTTGTTCAACATGTGCTGTACCTCTGATGATCTCATTCCTAATCTTATTCAGCCTGGTCACTCCAAAGGAGAACCTCAGCATCTTCATTTCTGCCACTTCCAGTTCTTTCTCTTGTTTTTTGTCCATGTCTCTGTCTCCAGATCATACAACATAGCTGGCCTCACATCTGCCTTGTAAATTTTTACTTTGATCTTTGCTGCCACCCTTTTGTTGCAAATCACTCCTGAAACTTGTATCCATCACTCCATCCTGCCTGGACTCTCTTTTTCACTTTGTTCCCACATTCCCCATTTTCCTGGACAGTGGACCTCAAGTACTTGAAGTCCTGCACCTTTGTGACCTCTGCTCTTTGTAGCCTCACTGTTCCACGAGCCTCCCTCTCATTCACACACATGCACTCTCTTACTACGGCTCACTTTCATTCCTCTTCTTTCAAGTGCATACCTCCACCTCTCCAAGTTCTCTTCCACCTGTTCCCTGTTCGCACCCACAGATCACGTTATCTGCAAACCTCATAGTCCATGGGGATTCCTGCCTGACCTCATCTGTTAGTCGGTCCATCACCAGAACAAACAAGAAGGGGTTCAGAGCTGATTCTTAATGTTATCCCACCTCCAACTTGAAGTTGTCTTTCACTCCTACAGAACATCTCACCACTGTCCTGCTGTCCTCATACATGTCCTGTACCAGTCTAACATACATTTCTGCCACTCCAGATTTTCTCTTGCAATGCCACACCTCATCCCTCGGCACCCTGTCATATGCTTTTTTCCAAATACACAAAGACACAATGGAGTTCTTTCTGACCCTCTCTGTACTTTATTTGTACTATTTGTACTGGCTGAGTAGTTAGAGCAGTTAGTTGTCCGCTAATGCAAGAGTTGTGGGATCAATTCCACCAGCAGGCACATGCTGAAGTGTTCATGGGCAAGACATTGAACCCCTCATTGCCTCTGATGCATGTCCCATTGGTGTGTGAATATGATAAAGCACTGATTATTATTTGCAAATAAATAGTAGAGTACTGTAGGAATGGGTAAATGAGGGCACAGATTGTAGTGTAAAGTGCTTTGAATACAGGGCCGGCCCAAGCCTCTTTGGGTCCCTAAGCGAAATTTGGATGGGGGCCCTCTGTTTCTACTACTAATAACAATAACAATAATAATAATAATAATGAATTTAATTTATAACGCACTTTTCATTAATGAAAATTTCAAAGTGCTACAAAGTGCAACAAAAATCAAAGATCAAATAAAAACAAGTGATAAAATCAAGTAAAATCAAATGATAGTATCAACTAAGATTAAAGGTTAAAATTGTGTGGAGGCAGAGTAGGCTCGCTTGAAAAGAAAGGTCTTTAAGCCTTGTTTAAAGTCAACCAGTGACTGTGGAGCTCTCAGATAGTCAGGGAGGGAGTTCCATAGGCGGGGGCAGCCACACAGAATGCCCGGTCTCCCATGGTCCTTAATTTGGTTCTTGGAATGTGAAGGAGATTACTGTTCTGTGATCGAAGAGACCGGGTGGATGAATATGGAGCAAGAATGTAATAATGTGAATTACTGCAATCAATAGTCAGATGGTTTTATCATTCTCCCACCTGATAAAACATATTGCAACTCTGACAGTCCTTTTTAATGTATATATGTAATTTATTGCAGGGGTGTCAAACTTATTTTAATTTTGGACCACATCAAGTTCATGAATGTCCTCAGAAGGCCAGACATGGCAGAATGTATTGATAAAACTGCCTATGAATAAACTGGTAAAATCAAACTTTCTAAAAATAAAAAAATAAAAACTTCGCCCATCATGCCTTTTGGGGAAGGAAGAGGTATCCTTAATAGGCAGTGTTCCTCTCATCACCTGCTCAGTCCTGTTTACATCTGAGAGGAAAGATGGCCACTCAGCTGGGTCCATTGGCAGAGCTGATGATCCTTGGTGTGGCTCGGACTTTGATGTGGAAGCTTCTGAGAAAGAGACCAAAGAAAGATGATGATTAATAATAACATATTATTTTAGCCAAAATATTTTAACAGCGCTCCTGCAGAATTTCACATAACATACGTTTGTGTAAAAAATTGTTTATTTTAGTCACATAAATTATCATGCTCAACAGTCCACAACATATTGCCAACTCAAGCATAACTAGTAAGCTGTTATTAATATGACTGATGTAAAACATTTGGCTAGCAAATGTATTGTGAAGTTTTAATTATTGGTATCAAGCGTTGGCAAAAACGCTGTTTTGAGCCAACAAAAAAAAAAGAGATAGTGCCAATCAACTCACATAAAATTGCTGAGTCCAGCCACCCAACGAAGTAAACTCATTTTGACTGCTTATATCCAGGATCTTGTTCTTTCGGTCATGATCCAGACCTCATGACCACAGGTGAACGTTGGAATGAAAACAGACCAGAAAACTGAGATTTTTGCCTTTTGCCTCAACTCTCTCTTCACCACACTCAACCAAATAAAAACATTACAGTAACAGAACACTGTACAGGTAGTCCCCGACTTACTTGTACGACGGAATTCCGTTCCTACACGGTGTCTTAAGTCGAATTTCAGCGTAAGTCGGAAACGCATTGAATGCAGCATCGTAAACACGGATTTTCGATGTAAGATGGAGAATGTATGCTAACGTGGCGCCGCACACCCGTTTATCGATGTGAGACAGAACAAGCGTACATACTGGTCCATAAATATGCACAGAACTTTATTTATAAACGGTTAGCTAACCCAATACACCACACATTCATCTAAAACACATATAAAGTACTGTACAACAGTACTGTACTTCACAGTACGTTTAATAATTAAAAAAACAGTAGGTACTATAAAAAAAGAAATAAAAAATAGAAAAGAAAATGTCCTTACTTTTATTGAAGGGCCGTTACAGAGGAGGGAGGCAGCTCAGGTGGAGGGTTCTGGTGATGCTGCTCAACCCTGGAGGAGGGGAGCAGGTGAGTCCATAAAGGCAGCTCAGGTGGAGTGTGCTGATACTGCTGTGGTCCTGATGCTGTTCAACCATGAAAGAGGGGAGCAGTTCAGTGAGGAGAGTAGGTGATGCTGAGGCTGTTGACTGAAGCGAGACAGGTGGATGAATAGATGCAGCTGATGTAACATTAAAAAAAGACCTAAAAAATAGAAAAGAAAATGTCCTTACTTTTGTTGAAGGGGTGTTACAGAGGAGGGAGGCAGCTCAGGTGGAGGGTTCTGGCGATGCATGTGGAGGGTTCTGGCGATGCTGCTCAACCCTGGAGGAGGGGAGCAGTTCAGCGAGGAGAGTAGGTGATGCTGAGGCTGTTGACTGAAGAGAGACAGGTGGATGAATAGATGCAGCTGATGTAACATAAAAAAGAACTAAAAAATAGAAAATAAAATGTCCTTACTTTTATTGAAGGGGCATTGCAGAGGAGGGAGGCACGTTTATTGGGAGCTGCAGAAGGTGCTGGTGATGCTGTGCTGGTGAGTGTGGAGGGGAGCAGGTCAGTGAGGGGAGTAGGAGGTCATTGACTGAAGAGGAGAAGGTGATGCTGAGGCTGTTGACTGAAGAGGAGGAGGTGATGATGAGGCTGTTGAATGGAGAGGAGGAGGTAGTGCTGGACGATAATTCAATAACGATAAATATCGCGATATACTTTTATTCAATAACGATGATATGAAGTTTAAGCATATTTTCGATATTTCGATAGGATTTTACAACGTTTCACTGACGTTTTTCTGTTTCTGTTCGGGTTGGAGCGGCTGCTTCAACAACCCGCCCGGACAGAAAAAGCTGTGACACAAAACGTGCGTGGTGACGTCGTTGTTACGCAGCGCTCAGTCCAGCAGCAGGCGTTAGCGGTAGCAGGCTAAAAGCTAAGCTAGTCTCCAAAGCGCGTTAAGTTTTCGCTTCAAAACGAGTCAAACGAGTGCTCATGACCGTCAGAATGTGACTGAACAAAGTTTCACAAGCGAAGAGAAAGCAGACGACATCACTGATGAGAGGAAAGACTAATTCGTAGGTGTGGACGTAGTTCGGTTTTGTTAAACTGCAGGTCTCATCTGCAGCGAGTCTTACTCGGTTTCTTTATTTTGCAAAACGTGACAAAGTCGTTCTAACTAGCGGTGGAAACATCTAACTTGTTTAATCTGAAGAGTTTCCACTCGATAGAATATGATGAGTCAGAAGATGAAGAACAATAAAGTTTGAGCCAACGTTTCCCTGAAACTACGACGTAAACAAACAGCCCCAGCAGCGCTGCATGTTTTTTAAATTCAAAATAAAACAAATTCATCAGAAGAAAAAAAAACACTGAATGAAAATGTGCAGAAAGACGAAAATAGTGTTTTAATATCTGCCCCTTGTTTAAAAAATACAAAATAACTACAAACAAACAACAACCTTCACTTCACCTGCACCACACCTTCCCAACAACTTTGATTTAATCATATTTTAAAACATATAAATAGTTTTAGAAATGTTTATGGTGATATCAAGTCAACACAATCCTGTTTCCTGATTTACAACTCAGCTCCTTCAAACTAGTCCTAAATGGAGGTTTTACAAACATTTACATTCCCTTCAGGGTTTAATAACTTTAAACAAATTTTAATTGAATATTTGGGGGGTAATTTTTTTCAGTTTTATACATGACTTGTAAAATACTATGTTCAACCAAATCATAAAATTTTAATAATTTAAACTGATGAAATATTTGTTGGGTGACCATAGCACTTCCTACTAATAATTCTTGTAGCTCTTTAAAAACAAAACAAAAAAACAGGGTTTGTAATAGTTTTACATGCTTTTCCCCAAACTTCAATACAACAGATTAAATATGGAACAATCATTACATTATTCAATATATTCAAAACTTTGTCATTCAAAAACTATTTTACTTTATACAGTAATGCAATTGATTTTGTTATTTTTATTCTTAAGTAATTTCCATGAGATTTCTATGTCAGCTTCTTATAAATAACAACACCCAAAAGTTTTATTTAATTAACTATGAATTTCAATGCTGTAAATTTTAAAGATGTTTAAAGTTAAAACTATTAATATTGACACAGTTGAGAATTTTATGGCAAGAAAGTTCATGCTCAATAATCCACGTACCAAATCCAATAATTTTCAGTCGGGTCATCTGGACAGTTTCTTTTTATAGAAATTGGATGGAGGATGGAGGGTGAAACGTTTCTATAAAAAAGAAACTGTCCAGATGACCCGACTGAGAATTATTGGGTTGAGAAGTTTATGTTTATTTGATGGTGATTTCCATCTTTTTGGAGGCTAAATACAAATACAAGGAGAACATTAATTTATTTGTATAGTTTATAGTTTTTTTTAGGCTTTTATATTGTTTATATCGATATCGAATTATATCGTTATCGACCGAAATTAAGAACTATATCGTGATAAAAATTTTGGCCATATCGTCCAGCCCTAGGAGGAGGTGATGATGAGGCTGTTGAGTTAAGAGAGACAGGTGGATGAACAGAGGCAGCTATAACATAAACAAAAAAGAAAAAGCAACAAAAAAAAACATTTCATTACCTTTATGGAGGGGGTGTTGCAGGGGAGGGAGGCATGCTCATTGAGGAGAGGATGTTCCAGGTGAACCCTGATAGGTTGCTGCAGCAAAGGTAGATGGTTGTTGTTCTGCTGCTGTTGCTGTTGATTAAGGAGATCCAGGAGGCGCTGTTGAGTCAGCAGCAGCAACAGCAGCAGAGGTAGACGGCACAGCATCTGTTGCAGGCCTCTGTACCATCTTAAAATACTGCTGCATGCCGCTCTGGACTGACTCCTGCTTCTTCTCGTCCAAGATCTGCTTGTAGCAAACCACGCAATCCATCATCCCTCTGGCAACCCTGGAGTACCTCTCAATGTCAGCATCCTCAGCCTCAAAGCATGCCAACGATTCCTGTAACAGCCGCAAACCTTTAGCCAAGCCCTGCCTGGTGAATTTCTTGGGCTCTGGGCTTGGTGTTTCTTCCTCCTCCTCCATCATCTGCTTCTCCAGCTCAATCAGGTCCTCAGCAGACAACTCATGCCAGCAGCTCTGTGAGATCATCCTCCTCGAGCTTCAAGTTCAGTGACCTACTCATCTCCACCACATCCTGGATGACACTGGTCACTGACTCCTGGGACACTGAGGAAGCCTGAAAAAACTGGGGACACAGTTTTCTCCACACTCCATTCAGGCTGCTTGGCTTCACCCGATCCCAGGAATGACCAATGTTGTTGACAGCATCAATAATGCTGTATTTTCTCCAGAAGTCCTTGAGTGTGAGGTCTTTATTTTTTCTGTTGCCTCCAAAGCATCACTAATGACCCTTTGGAGGTAGAATGCCTTGAAGGTTGATATGACCCCCTGGTCCATTGGCTGTAAGAGTGAAGTAGTGTTTGGTGGTAGGTAAACAACCTTCACATCAGGGTGAAGGTTGTCCAGATTAGCAAGGTGACCCGGTGCGTTGTCCAGCAGCAGCAGCACCTTAAATGGGATGTTTTTGGACGTGCAGAACCGTTGGACACCTGGCACAAAATGGTTGGTGAACCAGTCCTTGAACACAGCCAGTATCACCCATGCCTTCCTGTTTACCCTCCATATGACTGGCAGCTGACCCATTAAAATCCCCTTGAACGCCCTAGGATTCTCAGACTGGTACACCAACATGGTTTTAAGCTTGCAGTCACCAGTAGCATTGCCCCCAAAAAAGCAACGTAAGCCGCTCTTTTCCCACTTTATGGCCTAGTGCAGTTTTTTTCCTCCTTGGCGATGTAGGTGGGGTAACGCTTCCAGAACAAGTCTGTCTCATCCACATTGAAAACCTGGTGAGCTGTGTACCTCCCATCCCTAATTATCTCATTATCTCATATCTCTTATTGGCGGCCTCTCCATGAATTTTGATGTTGTGGAAGTTAGCACGTTCTTTAAATCTCTGAAACCACCCACGGCTGGCTGAAAATTCCTCCCCCTTGCTCCCCTCCCCCTTGTCTCTTTTTAACGCCTGGAAGAGCTGTCTTGCTTTCTCCTGAATCATCATCAAGCTAACAGGAATACGACGTTGATTCTGGTCTTCAAGCCACAAAATCAACAGTCGCTCCATTTCCACAATTAGCCCGCTACACTTCTTTGTGTGATAACTGTGGCTTTCATCGGCGCTGACCCCTTCACATGCTCTAGGATGCGAGCTTTATCTTTTAGAATTGTTGCGACTGTCGAACAACTCAACTCAACTTTACGTCCTATCTCAGTCGGTGTTCTGCCCTTATCAGACCGTTTAATGATGTTGAGTGTTAACTCCATTGTAATCACCTTCCTTTTCTTTAAGCACTCCCATCAGAAGAATCATCTTTGCGTTTTGGGGCCATTGTAAATTTAACAAAGACTTGTCCAGTTATAAAAAAAAATCTGCTGTTCTCTCGTCGTAATCGTCTCCACGCTCTACGCTCAAACCCCCGCTCTGTTACTTCAAATACAGTACGAATCTGTATCACTCCGCCTTTGTCCTTGGGGGGACAGTATGCAGTTGTAATCATCCGCCCTGTAATTTTCCATTGTCACGGCCGCTAAGGTACAACCCCCCTCCCACTCTCCCCCAACAGTACTCAGCTCCCTGTAAATTTCCATTCTCATGGCTGCTAAGGTAACGCCCCCACTCTCCCCCTCCCTCCTGTAAAATTCCGCTGTCCTCCGAAAAGTACAGTTCGTATGTTTTGATGTAAAGTGCATATACCGCGTAACTTGAAGCAATGCTTTTCAATGGGAGCACATTCGTAAAGTCGAATTGTCGTAAGTCGAGACCGTTGTAAGTCAGGGACTACCTGTAGTAATAATTCAGATGTTTTTCTTTGTTAAAAATCCAAGCAGTTAAAGAAAATCTCTCAAGATTTCACAAAGCAACACTTATGAATCTGGACCGGGTCTGTCCTTGAAACCGGTCTGACTTCCCGTCTGGTTATGGCATCTGGTTCTTTAATTCCCAGATGGAGAGGAAACTCGCTCTAACTCAAATTAATCAAGATATATAATTTCAGTATACAAATTTAATGTCCATCAGGCTGGAAAAAGTTACAGGTTCAGCGCTGAGACGTCAGGCACATTTGTCTGCATTACTGTACTTGATTTATGGAGATCATATGATGCATATAACCTGAAAAGGCTTATTCACTCCTTCTGGAGGACTACATAATCAAGTTTTATCCTGGTTTGGAAAAAACGGATGCAACATCTCGATGCTTTTTACAATAAACATACTATGACATGGGGACACTCAATCTAGACTTCAGAACAGCCTCATCATTGTGATAAAAAAAAAACAGAAGTGGGGTGTACATAACAAAAATTTGACTTGTAGCCATTTATGGGTTTGTTGAGTTTTAATAGAAGCGGTGGCCATCTTGAATCAGGTTAACTTCAATAGTTAATCAGTTATAGAAATACACTAGTTGGTTGGCTTCTTAGAGTTTGATTGGCATTCATTCATCAGGTTTTGAAACATTTTGCTAACAGAATGTTGACTCAAACAATAAATACAAAGGTTTTAAATGAAAATCTCACACAATCTGTTAATGTTTAGAGTACAGTATGTATTTTGGATGACCCTCAGCTTCTACAATACCAAATTTCACCTCAATATCATTAAAAATGACAGATTTCTTTTTTGCTAAAGTTGATTATCTGTGGCAACCACTATAAATCAGGTTAGCTCCATAAGTTAATCAGATGTAGAGGTGCATTCTTTGATTAATTTCTGGGACTTTCCAACAAAGTTCAGTCAGGTCATCTGGATGGTTTCTTTTGTTGTTGTTGTTGTTGTTGTTGTTGAGACCTTCATCCAAAGGACTTCATCAGTCCGAGGAGCCATAACAAACTCAGTCCACCAGCAGCACACTCACATAGTGGACCCACAAGTTTGCTGGTGATAAAATGGTTTCTGGGGCCCCCCTTCTCCCCGTCAACGCCTCTGAGGCAGCCATAGCCAAAGTGGTTCAAACCATCAAAGCGCATGCTCAATTGGGACTTTAATTAAAATCTATCAAAGTCAAGTCAAAGTCAACTTTATTGTCAGAACTGCAATATGTACAGGACATACACAGGATTGAAATTGCATTTCTCTCTCAGTCCCTCGGTGCAACAGTAACCATTTAAACACTAAACAATTAATAAACAAGCATAAAATGAAATAATAAAAGTTTAGTACTGTCCTGAGTTTTTTGCATAGTAGTTTTTCATAGTAGTAAAAAAGTATAAAAAGTTTCACCAACACCAAAACACCAACATTTAATAAACATAATCATAAAATGAAATAGAGTGTAATACTGTCCTGAGTTTTTTCATAGTAGTTTTCCATAGTAGTATAAAAGTATAAAAAGTTTCACCAACAGCAAAAATGAAATAGAGTGTAATACTGTCCCGAAGTATAAAGTATAAAAAGTATATCTATAAAATAAATGAAGGTTCTGGCATTTGACATTTGTAAAGAGTGACAAAGCAGCATATGGGGTTAATGTACACAGTATATGTATGAGGTAGTTGATATTGGTATAGAAACAAAGTGGCATTATGCAATAAGGCTAGTAAAAAGAATATATACTGTATATCAGCAGTAGTGTAGATATAAAAAGTCTAGATGTAAACAGTAGTAATAAATGTAAACAGTAGTAATAAATGTCAACAGTAAATGTAAACAGTAGTATGACTATAGGCAGTAATGTAATACAAACATTAGTGCAAATATGAGAAGTAGTGCAAACTGAATGAGCACATGACCGTGAGTTGAGTGAATGACCCGTATTGATGACACAGAGTCCAGTGTT